>RJWH01000044.1:1555699-1608199 GCA_004363575.1 Solenodon paradoxus
GAGGATGTCATGATTGCTTTAATTTTCTAATACTACAGAAAACCTTCCAGTCTGTGCACAGTGTGAAGTTCTTAGATCTTGGCAAAATGCTTATGATAGAGATAGGACAAGCCTAATCTGTACTTACCTCTGCTTCAGACAGCAGCGGTGACAATCCTGCCTGGCTTGTCAAGTTTCAAGAACTTGCAATCCTTAATTTAAACACTTGAGAGATCTATGGAGCCTGTCAGTCTGGTTAATTAAGCTCCGTCTTCTTTTACTCCTCCTCCCCACCAAAACAAAATCTGGCTTTTTTTAAAAGACCACTTAAGACTTTATCTACTGATTAAGCAAACAGGTTAGAGCCTAAGTAGAATGATTTTAGAAGACTTAAACAGAATAGTTCTTGCTATGAAAGGGAATATCCTTTTAAAATCCACATTCGGAAGTGTCATATATAGGTTGGCTTTAGTATACTTAGCTTTCTCGCCTTTCTGAACTGATTAAAGGAAACACCAGATAATCCAGAGCAAGAAATAATGCAAAAATGATATGTGTATTAGAATATATGCTAGTATATATTTTTTAGCATGGATGTAGTTCATTTAGAAATATATGAAGCTCAAAGTTAGTAGTATTGGTTCTTTTCAACCATAAAAACTGTTTCTGATAGTTTTTAGTAAGTAAATTTGTGAATGAGGAACTTAGTAACATGGAAAAAATAGAAAATGAAAAATCTCAAGGACACCGATGAAAATCTATAAATGATTAAAATATAAATGGAAGTTTATAGTCACTAATATAGCATAGTAATGCAAATGCTAAGTAAAGAGCCTACCAATTCCCAAATTCCAATTATATAGTTTGTTAATAAATGCTGTAAAGTAACGTCAGTTTGCTCTCCTTTGATGACCAAATTCATTTTAATATCTCATTCTGTCTCTATTTCAACAATATACTTGTACTTTTCAGTTTATATACATATATATATGTGTATGTAATACTAAACATTTTTCCATTTAGTCTTCATCTCTATTAAATGGCTCTCTGCGTTTAGAATTTGAAGACTACTTGATCTGTCCTATCACAGTCCTAGATCCAGCCTTTGCTCCCTATGTCATATTTTTCCATTCTCCCCACAATCCCTCACACAACTTAGAACACAGAGTGATTGTACTAACTGAATTATTTTAGCTAAAACATTCTAACAAGCTCTCCTAAACATCTCAGAATCTCCTACCTAAATTCTCTGGTAATATATGGATTTTTCTCTCTGATGGGTACATTTATTCAAAGTTTGGCTTTTAAGTCTTATTTTATGTGACTGTATACTAGATTGGTTTATCTTAATTTCAGTTTCTCGTTTTCTATTTATCTTTGGCAGAAGTGAATAACAGTTTATAGATCTAGAAACTAGACTTTTCTTTTGAAAAGCTTATATTGTTTCTTTTGTTTTTATTCATGTGATTTTGAGGATGATTGATTCAATATTCAATGTCTGTATCACACTCCACCCACCACCAGTATATTAGTGCCATTTACCACTATCATTTTTGTTCTTTCAGCCCCGGATTCCCAACCCTCCTCTTCTCTTGCTTTTGTGTGTTGAGAGTTTAATTGTGTCTTTCAGTTCATTCATTGTTTCTTTAGAGTCCACAAAGTTGTGAAGCCATCCTATAATTCTCTTTTTCTTTCTGATATATTTCGCATAATGGTCACCTCCATTGAGGTTCTTATAAAAAGCACAGTTTCATCTTTTGTTAATAGGTGAGTAGAATTCCATTGAATATCTACTCTGTACCTTCTTTATCCAGTCATCTGTTGATGGGCATTTAGTTTGTTTCCATGTCTTAGCTATTGTGAATTATGCTGCTATGGACATAGACATGCAAATACCTTTTCTGATAAGTGTTTTTATATCCTTTGGCTATAATTCTGTGAGTGGGATTACTGTTTCAAATGGTAGTTCCACTTTTTTCAAAAGTTTATTTTAATTTTTTCAGGTATCTCCATATTGTTTTCCAGAGAAATTGCACTAACTTACATTCCCACCAACAGTGTAGGAAGTTTCCTTTTTCTTTGCACCCTCTCCAACACTTATTTCCAGCCTTTTTGATATAGGCCATTCTTACAATATGAAATGAATCCTCATTGTGGTTTGTTTTTTTTTTGCATTTCCCTGTGAAGTGATGTAAACCATTTTTCATGTGTCTATAAGAGAAATTGAAAATCTTAAAATGAAATAATTGCCAACAAGAGTAAATCTTTTCTGGTAAGGCAATGGGGATTAGGAGGGGATTGTGAAACAATGAAATCCTAATGATTTTAAGTTACCTATGAGGGATATCTTTTCTTATTTAAAAATCTAAAGAAGAGCAGTTCAGGCAAGTTTGCAAAAAAATATTCTGAGTAAAATTTTACTGCAAATGTCCACACAAAGTGTTGATTCCTTTACTCTGTCTTGGGCACTTCTGGTAACTGAGCAGACAACCAGGATTCACTGAACAGGCATAGAATACTTAGAATTTTAACACAAGTGCATTTGTAACAGTTTGAAACATGCTGATGGATTATTGATACAACTTGGATACTCTTACTACCTTTATACCTTCTTCAATGTGCACAAAGCTTTTCTTATATTCACTGCAACCTCCTATCTTTCACTAGCAGCAAACATTTATAGCTACTTAATCTTTAGTTGACAGACATTAATATGACGTATCAGTCAATCTTCAATTAGCAGGGATCTACCAAATGTTGCAATAGCAGTAATTAGGTCACTTCTGAGGTGACATGTACACCTTGAGACTGATCAGACAGATTAGTGTCTTGAGTTAAAATTGCAATAGGCTCTTTTTCATGTATTTAAGAAATCAACAGACCTCAACACTCTCCTTATTTTAACCTCAGATAGTGAGACAGTGTCAGAATTATGTGAGTAGTACTAAATTTGTAAGTTCACATAATGATCATTTCTGGGGTATGATATTTATCCTGCTAATCCAAGATGGTCACTCTAATTATAACAGTTCTATTTATCATATATAAATTCCATTAAGCCATATAAGGGTGAAATGTATGTCCAATGTCTTTTATTAATCAAAAGGTGAACAGTTCTGCAATGACCATAACTGCCATGTTTTGACATATTAAACATTAAAATGGACCTTAAATTTGCAATCATTCCTAACATGTAACAAATTTCTAATAGCAATATTTTTACCGCCTTCTCAAGCCAATTCCAAATCTTAATTAATTGAATGACTAGATACCCAACTTTGATGCTAACTCTCATATATCCAAAGTAATTTTTTCCAGCAAGTCATTTTTTTAATTTTCTTTCACGCTTTACCACTTGTTCTTTGGAGTCATATCTTCTATTAAATATTTTATCCATAACCTTGTAAAACATTTATTTTCTCACTAATTTTATTTTTAGCTATAATTTTTCTTCCTTGTATAATATGCTTTCCTAACTAATGCTTTAGGTAACTCATTGCTTTTTCACTTATTGAATATGATACACTTCAAAACTAAGCAAAAACAGAATAAGCAGATTCCTAATAAATCATTCTGTTGCAATGTGTGTGGCAACCCAATCTATTGGTGAATTGTTAATCTTGTTTAGTTAAAGGCATAGCTTTGTTCAAGTAAAAGAAAGTTTTAAGTTGAAATTTCATAAGAAGAGACATTCTACTTAAAAAAATTTTGATGTTAGTGATAATGTGTAGTATTTTTGCCTCCAGCATTAGAAAGCCACCCGAGAAGAGCTTGAGTAAGAAAGTTGTATAATTATCTTATAGAGCTAGAAGTCTGGAAGAACAAATGGAAGTGCAGCTGGTTTGTGCTGCCATTAGTGTTCTACTGTCCTTAGTCCAGTTATCTTTCATACTTACCTGTAACCTAGCCTTTCAGTGACAAGATGACTGCTGCCTCTCCGTTCAGTACTCCATATTAAAGCAGGAAGAAAAGTAAGTATAAAGCAGCAAGATCTTTTTTGCTAGGAACTTAAAAAAGAGAGAGAGAGAGATCTTAGTTTATGTCTTATTGTCAAAAAATAGGTAACATGATTACTTCTACTTGTGAGATAGGCTGAGAAAAACATTAACTATTCCTCCATAATGAAAAAAAAAAAAAAAAAAGACCAAAAGTAAAGTTCATGTAGCTAATCAAACATCCTTCTCTAATAGTATTATTATGTATAGTATATCATAATTAACCTGCCAGAAAGAAAAGTCACAAAGTTTAAATACAATTTTAATAGTATTCTTTATTATAGAATTAACCAAGATATTATATTTTTAATTGTTACCCTACAGCATATGATTTTGGATTGAGTATTGGTTGGTTTATATCTGCTACATTGCTCATTTCAAAATTTCAATTGTGCAGATTGATGATTGGGAGGTGAGAGAGAGGAGACCAAGAATGAGCCAAAAGCCACCTAGTCACTTGTGACATTATCTCAGTCTTAAATGTACTCAAAGATAGCACAAGATGCACGAATCTAAGACCTTAAAAAATTAGTTACAGTAGTAGTTTAATATATTGCCTATGAATGATGCATTGCAACTTTGTATAGATCACATTTGAATGTGAACATTTTGAAGATGCTAATTGGCACCTAAATGTTGGTGACGATAAAGGACTACTTGTACCTCAACTGACTTTGTGAATTGACATATTTATTAAGATGATATTTTAATAATCTCATAATTCATGCTGACTTATTCAGGAAAACTATATTATTAAGTTATCCACCAAATCATTTTGATTTTTATTGAGTGCCTTTGAATATAATTGTTAAATATATTTTCTTTATGCTGAAGCATTTTTCTCTGCATTTAACATAAACTCCAAATCCAAGACAACCAATAAAATGAGTGTTGGTATCACAATAACAACAAACAAATAGAAAAGCAACTTGAAAGAAAATTTTCGTGAATAGAATTTAGGGATAGTTGTTATTTGCTGAATTTCATCAATTTCAAAATCATAGCACAACACTGGACTAATACTTAGACCATGATAGAAAAGTCCCAATAATAGGAAAAAATTATTATGGAGATGTATGATAAATGCAGATGTTCCTCATTTTATGATAATTTTCAGATAAACTCAGTAATGCTATTTTTTCTCAGACTTATCACTTCGGATTTGAAATAACCCCTACCAATCATATGCCCACTTCCAAAATGCCTCAGTAATCTAAAGTTGAAACTTACCGTATTATTCTTTCAAACTAAATATGAACTAAGCTGCATTGCATGACTTCTCATCTAATTGATGACTTTTATCAACATTTGCAGGGTTCAGGAAAAGTAAAGATTTCACTGGAGTTTTTAATATTCACTAAGGTACAATATAGCATGTTAAAATCTAATGAAAGAAAGTTCTTTCTGTATTATAAAACATGTTGTCTCCTTTTGGGAATGGGATTTAACCTATCAGTGAAAGCAAAATATCCCCTAAGATTTTTCCTGAGGAGATTACTTAGATAATTATATGTACAAGTGCTAATATTTCTTTATGTAAAAATTACATTTTGATTTTTATTGTTAAATGTATTCATGTCCCACTGAAGTTGGGAGACACCTAAACATATCTTCAAAGAATCTCACAAGAGATAGGAGATATGGCTGAGTTGCAAAGACAATTAATTTAGGTTGTACCTGCCAATGTACACTACTGAAAAGTAAATAATTGCAGTTGACTTTCATAATATAAACCAAAAAAAAAATGTACATTTGAAATAGAAATGAAGAGAAGCAGAACATGTGAGCTAGATGGTCCCCAAGGATCAGATGATTAGAAACACATAAGCAGTAATGAAACTCAGAACAAAGTCTGCTCTTGGAGCAACAGGAAAAGTTGCCAAAATTCCACTGAAGGTAAGAGCTAATACTAATAACAGACTAGTGATAAATCTTCACTAGAAATATATGAACAATGGGTAACCGCGAAGAGATCCAGATTTATGTATCCAGAAATCTCAGTTGCTAAACTTTCCTCTAGGTATTATTAATAAAGTTGTAGTTTGCCAACTTTTGTCCTCCTTTTTGAAGAATTACTATTTTCTCTATAGATTACTTATATAATAGTTTTTAGAAAATCCAAACTTATTATTATTGATCTGGCAGCTAGTCCAGGAAAAGTAAAGCAAGCAAAGTACCTTAATATTAAGTATACAGCTGACTATGGCTATAAACCACCTAGAGAATTTTGGAAAATAAATTAGAGTTATGGTCAAGGAAATACTTTATAAAGAGTAAACACTGTGTAAATAAAATGCTTAATCCAATACCTGGTACATTAATAATAACAAATTAAAAGGAGGCAATGGGAACAATAAGATTTTGGATGATTCTTCACATAAATCCACCTTGGATACATTTGTGGGGAAAAACTTCTTAATTAAGAACTCAGGAAATAAGCATTTTTTTGACCTTCCAAATGTCTAAGAAAACAAGAAGGGGAGAGAAATAAATCAAATTTATCTCAATAATGATTTTGATAGGTCAACTGAGATGTAATTGGCATACCACGAAGTAGTTACTGTGTCATTTTATAAGTTTTGACAGATGTGCATGCTTGAGAAACCATCATCGCAATCCAGAAAGTGAACATATCTGTCATTTCTCATGACCCTTTATATGCTTTTTTCATAGTAGATTTCTTTGTCTCATGGAATTTTTATACATAGAGCAATATAGTAGACACTATTTTTATACTGTTGTTCTTTCACTCAGCATACTCAGTTTGAATGATTCATCACATTGTTGCACGTACCCATTCTTATTGTTGACTACATTTCATTTGTATGGATATGTCACAGTTGTTTATTCTCTATTGAAGACAGTTTGTTTGTTTCCATTTTAACATTATTATAAATTAAGCTGTTATGGATATTTTTGTATCAGTATTTGGATGTAGGTTTTCATTTCACTTGAGCAAATTTCTAGAAGTGGAATGAGAAGATCCTATGGATGATACATTTAACTTTTTAATGAGATGCTAAACTGGTATCTGCAGTCACCTTATTAATTTGCATTTCTACCAGCACTGTATGAGGATTTCAGTTGCTTCATAACCTTGCTAAACTTTACTGTGATCAATCTTTTAATGTCAGTTGTTGCAATATATATAATAATAATTATCATAGTTTTAATTTTGCATTTTTCTAAAAGTAATGAGGAGCATCTTTTAATATGCTTATTTATCCTCGTGTATCATCTTTGGTAAAGTATCCATCTGACTTTTTGTCTAAATTTTGGGGTTATTTATATTATTAATGTTATTATTGGATTTTAAGGGTTCCCTTTATAGTCTAGATGCAAAGTATTAGAAAGGTATTTTTCAAGTGTATTCTCCTAGTCTGTGTTTTATCTTTTCATCCTTATATCAATGTCTTCAAAGAGTAGATATTTTTCTTTGTGTTGAAATCCAATTTATCATTATTTTTCTTTGATTATATTTTTGATGCCCTGTTTTAGACCTATTTGCACAATCCAAAGTCAAAAATTATCTTATATTTTTCTGGAAATCTCGGTTTTAGGTCTTGCATGAAGGTCTATAATTCATTTTGAGTTAATTTTTGTATATGGTACCGTCTATGGATTGAAACCCATGTTTTGCATATGGAAATCATGTTGTTTTAGTAACATTTGCTGAAAAGACTATAGGTATTTCATCAATTCCCTTTGCTGCTCTGTCAAAAATGAACTCTTCTTATGTGTGTAGGTCTATTAATAAACTCCATATTCTGTTTACTGATCTATGCTTTATCACCACATGACTGTAACACTGTTTTTATTATGCTAGCTTTATAAAAAGCCTTGAAATCAGGTAGTGTTAGTCTTCCAACTTTGATTTTTTTTTTCAGAGTGTTTGCTATTCTCGATCTTTTGCATTTCCATTTAAACTTTAAAATCAGCTTGTCAACTTTTATGACACTTGGTGAGATTTTTATTTTATTTAATCATCAGATTAATTTAGGACAAATTGTTACCTTAATAAGAATATACCTCCTGACCTGTGAATATGATACATCTTTACTGTTACATAGATTTTTTAATTTCTTTCAACACTTTTATAATTTTCACTGTTCAGACCTTGCATATATTTTGTCATATTTTTCTCAAAGTATTTCATTTTCTATAAATGGTAATTTTATAATTTAATGTTCATCATTGCAAGTTTATAGAAAACTATTTTTGTAATATTTTTGTAGATCTACCCTTTGTCTTACAACCTTACTAAACTTATGTAATAGTTCTATTACATTCAGTAGATTTCATTCAATCTCTAATAGACATACATAGTATAGTCTAAAAATAAACAGCGTTACCTGTTCCTTTCTAATCTAGATTTCTGGTATTTTTGTACATTGACATAGATTAAAAATGTCTGTTGCAAAGCTAAATCCTGGTCATGTTGCTAATCTTTGGATAAATGTAGTCGATCTCTCATCAGTAAGTTTGTTGTTAGCCTTAAGTTTCTTGTAGATGGCCTTTGTGAGATTCAGAAAGTTTCTCTTAGTTTGCTGGAAATGTATTTTGGAGTTTCTCAACATGATTATTTTTTAGCATTAATTGAGTTAAAAATCTGCTTTTTTGTAAATCTTTTAATAAGTTAAATTATACACATTAACATAGATTTGTTCAAAGGTTAAATCATTTCTGGAACTAAACATATTTGTGCATGAGATATTATCATCTTAAACAATGCTGAGTTTTGTTTAGAATATTTACATTTATGCTCATAAAGGTTATTGTTCTCTACTTTTCTATATTCTCTTTGATTTTTTTTCAGGGTATAGCTGACCTCATAGAATGAATTCAGTATTTTCCTTCCTCTTGAATATTCTGGAAGATTTGATGTAAAATTGATGTTATTTCTTCCTTTAGTATTTCATCAGTGAAGCCATCTAGGTTTAAAATTTTCTTTGTGATTCACTAAATATAATATAAATGTTTAATTTTATTGAATGAACATTGTATTGTAACATTGTATAGGTTTCAGCTGTGATTTATTGTACATCAACATCTGTTTGTAATACATGGAGTTTACCACCAGTAATCCAATTCTAGCCTTCACCATATAATTGACTCCTATTACCCAAATTTCCTACTCCTCTCCCCCATCCCTCTGGTAACCACTAATTTGATTTTATAGACTAAAATTCAACTTTTGTTTGATTTGATTCATTTGGTTTTTCTATATACCACTTTGAGTGAAATCATACAATGTCTGTCTTTCTCCTGACTTGTCTCACTAAGCATTGTTATCTCTAAGTCTGTTCACGTTGTCACAAAAGGTAGGATTTCATCTTTTTTTATAGCTGAACAGTAATCCATTGTGCATTAATACTGCATTCATCTTCTTTATCCACTCATTTGTCTATGATCATTTAGTTTGTTTCTAGCTCTTGGCTGTTGTAAATAATGCTGCAATGAACATGGGGTGCAGATATCTCTTTCAATTAAACATGTGTCTTTTGGTAAACACGTAGAAGTGGGATGACTAGATCGTACTTTTTTGAGAAATCTCCATACTGCTTTCCATGACAGTTGCATCATTTTACACTCCCACCAACAATGCATAAGCATTATTCCCTTTTTTCCTACTTTCTCACCAGGACTCATTCCCAGCCATTTAGATTATTGCCATTTTCACAGATTTGAGGTGACATCTCAGTATTGTTTTAATTTTCATTTCCTTAATAACAAGTGCTATGGAATATCTTTTCATATGCCTCTTGACCATCTGTCTTCTTTGGATAAATGCCTATTCAGAGCTTTGCTCTATTTTTGGTTGGGTTATTTGTTTCTCTGTTTTTGAGTTTCACTGTGAGTTTTTGATATATTTAGGATATTAACCCCTTGTCAGATATATGATGTGACAATATCTTCTCCCAGTCAGTAAGATGTATTTTTGTCTTGATGGTATTTATTTTTGCCTTGATGGTAGTTATTTTTGCTGTGCAGAAGCTTTTGTAGCTTGAAATAATCCAATTTGTTTACTTTCGCTGTTATTTAACTTGACATCAGAATCAAGTTCTCAGATTGTCCTTAGGCCAATATCAAGTATCACCTATATTTTCTTCTATTTATGATTTCAGGTCTTACATCCAAGTCTTTAAACATTTTGAATTAATTTTTGTGTATGATGTTGCATACTGATCTAGTTTTACATTTGCATTTGGTTGTCCTATCTTCCCAGCACCATTATTAAAGAGACTGTTCATTCTTCATTGTATAGACTCTTGGCTCCTTTGTCATAAATTATTTGTCCATATATGTGTGGGTGTATTTCTGGGCTTGCAATTTCATTCTATTAATCTGTGCATCTCTTTTTATTCCAATACTATGCTGACATGATTACTATTGCTTTATAGTATATTTTAAAGTCAGGGAAATTGATGCCTCCATTTTTGTTCTTTTTTTTCCTGCAGATTATTTTTTCCATTTGAGGGCTTTTATGTTTCCAAATAATTTTTATGATTCTTTTTTTTTTATTTACATGAAGAATATCTTTGGAATTTTGATGGGGATTGAATTAAATCTGTATATTGCTTTAGGTAATATGGCCATTTTAACAATGCTAATTCTTAGAATTTGTGAGCATGGGATATCTTTCCATTTCTTCATGTTGCCTTCTATTTCCTTTAACAATGTCTTGCAATTTTTAGAATATAGGTCTTTCATTTCTTTGGTTAAATATAATACAAGATGTTTCCTTGTTCTTTATTAAATTTTAAGTGACTTTCTTTCCATGAGTTTTCTTCCTGCTTCTTTGTTATTTGCATACCCAGATGCAATAGTTTGTATGTGTTAACTTTTGTAACATGCCATTTTACTATATTTCATTATTTCTAGAAATTCTACTCTGGAATATTTGGGGTTCTCTATACATATCATCATGTCATCTTTGATGCCTTTCTTCCAATTTGGGTATCTTTTATATCCTTTTCTTACAACTATGCACTGTCCTGAACTTCCAACATTATATTTAATTGTGATGGTGAAACTGGATATCCAGGCATTGTTCCTGATTTCAGTAATTACAAAATTTTAATAGATGAATGGATATATTTTTCTTGAGTGAGATTTGAAATATTATTTAAGAAATTGTCCATTTTACTTATGTTGTCAAATTAATTACCATAAAGTTGTTCAAATAACCCCTTATTGTTCTATTAATTTTATATAATCTGTATTATTATTTCTCATATCTCTGATATTTGCCATTTTGTCATCCCTTTTATTCATAATCTATCTGGCTACATATTTTCAGTTTTATGTATCTTCTCAAAGCATCATTTTTGGGGTTCAAATGTGTGTTTCCATATAGTTTTTTGCTTTTCTATTTCATTGCCTTCCATTTTGATCTTTATATTTTTCTTCACAAACTGCTATTTAATTTTTCTGCTTACTTCAGGTATCATTTGTTTCTTTTCCTGGTTTCTTACAAAAGAGGTGAGATCACCAAGTTAAGATTTCTTTAATAGAGACATTTCCAGCTGTAAGTTTTCCTCTAACACTGCTTTAAGGGAATCTCAAAATATTTTACAGGTAACATTTTCATTTAATTTAAAATACTTCTAATTGCTCTTGATTGCTTCTTAGTGATTATTTAAAAGTTAGCTATTCTTGCCTTTTAATAAAGTCTCTTTTTAAAAGATTTAAACAATAAGAAGATAAGTTAATAGGTTTACCCTCTGTTTTTATCACTTTTTGTCTTCATTAACTTCTATTTATCCACATTTCCATGATGTTTTATTTCCCTTCTGTCCGAAAGTCTTTGAGATTGCTTATATAGTGGATCTACTGGTGATAACTTCTCTTTTTTATGTCTACAATTATTTTGACTTTATTATTGAAATGTATGTTTGTTGGGTATTGGATTCTAGGTTGACAAGGTTTGAGATTTTTGTTTTGTTTTCTTTTGCAATTATATTGTATTTTTCCTAGCTAAAAACTTTTATCTTTGTGTTTCCTTTCCTGTATATAATATGTATTTTTTTTCCTGGAATCTTTTAGGATGCTTTTCTTTACATCTGATTTTGAGTAATTTGCTATTAGTGTTTTGGGAGGTTTTTTTAATGTACTTTCTTTTATCCTTCATATGTTTGGGGTATATTGAACTTCATGGGTCTATAGATTTGTAGTTTTCATAAAGTTTGGAAATTAATGAGAATTATTTCCTCAAATGTTTTCTTGCTTTTTTCCTTTCTGTAACTCAGTTATATGTATAATATGCTGCATATAGTTGCTACTCAGCTTATTGGTGATATATTCATTTTTTTTTAAATACTGTTTGTATTTTTCAGTAAAGAAAGCTTATCTTGCTCTAACTTCTGTTTTACAGTTTTAATGTCATTTTCAACCTACTATTAAATGCCTACATTTTTTCTTTTCAAATCATTTTCAACTCTAGAAGTTGGATTTCCATATCTCTATTTGACTTTTTTAATCATATAGGATAAATACTAGCATAATAGTTATTTTAATGTCTTCAGCTCCTAAGTCTAACATATATCTCAGTTATGGGTTGGTTGCAAATGACTGCTTTTACTGTTATGTGTCATGTCTTCTTGTTTTTGTTTTTAGTATACCTGGTAAATTTCGGTAGGATACCACACACTACAAATTTTATATTTTTGAGTGCTGGATGGATATTCTTTATTCCTCTGTATATTCTTCAATAGTGTACTTAATATATTTAGAAGTAGCTAATTATAATTGGATCTGCTTTCAACATTTGTTTGGTGTGGCAGAAGTGTTTAGCTGGCTCTAATTCCCACTACAGAGGCAGCAATTTCTGAGTAATTAGTGTCCCATGCATCGTTACGAGATTCTTTAGTCTGTTCTTGGAAACAGGCCCTATCCCCCATCGTATATGATCACAGATACTTTTATTTCTAATCATTTTGGGTGGTTCTTTCCTGGGCATCCTCATTATGAATTTGAAATTTTAAAGTGCATCTATCATGTCCAAAACTATTAAAAAGTTTCAATATTGACAGGTAGGTTAATGAATTCCCAACCTATCATCAGCCTATCCTCTAACATTTGTGAACACCACATACTATTTATCTAAATCATAAAAAGTTTCGTATGACAAACCCTGGTATAGTAACATATTAGGTCATCACCTCCAAAGAAGTGCATACCCTTCTTTTTGAGTCGTGGGTCTAGGAGGAAAAAACTATGTGAACAACTAAGTAAAAATAAAATAAAACAAAATGCTTCTTTCTCCTCTCTCTTCCTTGCCTGCCTGCCTGCTTTCTTACTTTCATTCCTGCCAGCGTCTTTCCTTTAAAAAAAAAGTTTTATGTAAACCTGACAAGCATCTAAATATATTTATATGTGCTGTGTTTTATCCATCTACCTTAATAACTACACTGTCACAAATAGTCTGGGTTCAATGGAGCATTCTCAAAGTCTCGGAATTCATTGCATAGATATGATGACCTAATAAGGGAGACTGAGTCTCTGCTGTTTGACTGTGCTCAACTGTCCTCTCCTACTCCCATCGGACAGCCTCTGTCATTCCTAACCCTGGACTGTCCTTTATCTTGAGGAGTTTCATGTATATGTGTGAACACAACCCACATACAAACTTTGTCCAAAGCCCAGCAGTAGCTTTTTGGAAACACCGCAGATTTAGAGGGTTCTACATCGATAGTGCTGTGGGGCCACTGAAGCTCTGATTGAGGAATTGAGATTTGATTGCCTAGAAGCAGAGATAAGACCATTTAGACAGGAAATTCCAGGGTCTTAAGGATTCAGAATATGGTCTAGAAAGGTGGGTGCAGAATTTAGATGAAAATCATTCGTTTTTCCCTTCATAATGGGACACTTTTTTACTTGTAATAACTTTATTTCCCACAATCAGTTTAAAACTGTTATATATCTTGACTTATAGAATTTATAATGATAATAGATAACTCCTATAACTTCTGAGCTCCATGTGGAGATTCAAATAAGTCAAGAAACTTTCCCCATCATTCCCCTGTTAATGTCTACCAAGCTCTGTCCTAAGTCATTCTCCTTTTTCAGAGGAAAAAGAGGATTTCTCTACAGCTCTAAAAATTCAAAGAATTCTGACAGCGACTGTCGGTCATGGTTTTCTAGAAGAAGTTACTGTCTCTCATAGATATAAGCTTAGTGCCCATGCCAAAAATCAATCATTATACCTCTGTACAACCCAGTAAGTAATACTTATATTATCTATAAAACAAATACTTAATATTTGTAGTATGCACACATACATTTAGAATACAGTGAATCCTCACAGCATCATTGATAAGTTCTGGGAAACTGTAGCTTTAAGACAAGTTCTGTAATGAAACTAAGTCCATGAATATTTCCTTTTATTCAATATTAATTGATATTTCTTTTTTCTCATCAACTTTATGACAGTAACATTATTAAAAAGATGTGTAATACTATATACATCTTATAATTTGCAAATAATAATTTCAGGCCCATGTGACAAATGATTTCACTAAGAATTGCAAAATTAGCTATGTCTATAAAGACAGATTCAACATTTTTCATATATATTGTTTTTATTGTGTATCTTATTCATTATCATTTCTTTTGTTTACAATGTTATACTCATTTTAAGACACTGAACTTGCTTCTCAGTGTTATGAGTATTACAAACTGCACCCACCACCAGAATTCTAGGGTCCTTTACCACCACTTTGCTCCATTTCTCCTTCAGTCATTTCTGTCCAATTTATTTGTTTGACTTATCAGACTTACATGGCTATTAACATTTTAGTCTTAAATAGCAGTAAATTTCTGTTTTAGAGACAGAGGAGTTTGGTGAACTTAAATGTAGCCATGTCACCTTGATGACACGAAGGGCAGTGAGAACAAGAGACTAGGGAGAAGGGATGCACTTGGTTCTTCTCCATAAAGGAGGACCACGGAGATCATACAGGATAAAGAAAGGCAGACTCTACGGTTTGTTTAGTTTTGTTCAAAACCCAACTGCTTACTGAAGCAGTTTTTAGAGACTTGTCCCAGTAACTTATATTCAGAATATTCACCCTATGTTTTCTCTGAATGTCAATGTTTCATTTCCCTGTGCCTTTTACAAGTATGCATTAGTCACATTAGATAACCTGTTCAGAATGTCGAGCGCAAGCGCTTTCTCTCTAATTAATCAGAAGTCTTGCTTCCTAAGCATTAGGTTCCTTCTCCTCTGCTCCTCAAAAAGGTTGCCTAATGGTAAAGAATTTTAATCTTTTCTATTTAAAGCAATGTGTGGTTTTAAGTTTAGCCTTGTTGGCTTCTTTATTTATCATTGCTGAACTCAGCTCTTCATATTGCCATAAGCTTTTCTAATGTTTCATTTCCACATCTTTCTTAAAAATAACATTGCTCTATATAGAACAGTTAATGTTCTCACTGGACAATGGAAAGAATCCCACATCACCCCAATATGCAATCTTCCCAATAGAAAGTGTAGAAATGGGCTCTAAGTGATGTTATACCTTTTCCGTATGAGTGATTTCCTTTAAATGTATTCTACCTTTCATATAGCCTCCTGCCATTTTTACTTATTGCAGTAAGAAGGTTTAAAGGCACTGCTTTTAAATACCTTGAAATTTTTTCATTGATAAGAAAAGGTAGTAAAAGCACTTTTAAGTGAACAGTGACAGACACATCACAAATCAGGCATTTTGATACCATCTAGGTTGTTTCCATGGGGCATAAGGAACTCCCAGGTTATGATTTAGCTGAGATTCTGAACCATATAGAAGGGATGTAAGGGAAATTCAGGGTTGTTATGCCTATTGACTTGGTCATGATTTGTAGTTTGTGTGTATGTGGTGTAATAGTTATTTAAATATAAAATATCAAAACGTAACTTAGCTGTCATACTATACAGAAGTAAATGGGAAATTGCAAATGTGTGTCAATTAAAGAATATATTTTTATGGGCTATAATGTTATATTTTATACTAGCTATTTATTACAATATTTTTGAATAAATTATTTCATTTTTCAAAGACAGAACACTTTATGGTCTGCATCCTATTTCACTTTGTCTAAAAGCCACAGAAATAGACACCAACCATGTGAATGTAACACAGACCCTCAGCACAGATTGCTGTCTGAAGATCGAACAGGAGAGAAGGGGATTTGAAATCAAAGCCTTGCCATTGATCAAGTCTGTATTAGTCTGCGACAAGGGTTCGCAAACATCGTCTCATTTTTCCCCTGGATCTGAGTGCTGCATGAGCTAAAATGAAATGCTGCCAGATTTGGAGGGCAGAGGGCAGGTCGACCTTATCTACATAGTTAAGGGGCAATGAGGTATCTCCAAAGGGAAGAAGAGAGAGCCAGCACTTCCGACAATGAGTTTGAAGCCTTTAGGACCAAGTTTCCTCTGACTTGATTTTCCCGAACAGCACAGATTTTCTTTGTAGAAATATGTGTGGATTTAGTGACTTTAATTAAGTCTGGCTTCAAATGTGAAGGCAAGTTGTTGTTTACTTTTGTCTGTGATTGTTTCTGTTCTCTTCAGAGCAGTCTATATAAGTGAGAAGGGTTCTGTGTGCATGGGGAGAAGAAAAGAATATTCATTTAAGAACTATACAATATATGCTACATGATGGTGAGACAAAATATATGTTAGTCAGGGAGTTAAATGGACACAACTCAAAATGCTATACCACAGCCCCAAAATAATCAACATACTGCTGGGTTTCATAAAAGTGGTTTTGGATAGTTATTTAATCTCCAGCAGTTTTACATTGTTGTCATCAAGACTAAGTTGATCAAGAAAATTAAATAGAGGAAACAAGTTATTTATTAAAAAAATAAAATTCCCCCCCTATGTAGCTCAGGAGGCTAAAGCTCGGACCATAAAAGCTGTAGACCCAAGTTTGAGACCCAGGGCTGAGGGTGGCCAAAAAAAAAAAAGTTATTTGGAGGAAAATAAAAATTCCTGAACAAAACATGTCATATACACGTCAAGTGTTTTGCTCACTTGTACACAATGGGCTAACAGGAAAAATAATGTCATGAGTAGTCAGAGCACACTAATATGGAAAGATTGAAATATATTTTATCTTCGGAGAAGGGACATTAATCTGTATCTGGAAAATGTTGTGTTGGCAAGTTTATATTTTTCCCTAGAATATTTAGAGGAAATGAGAAGTATCAACCACATTCTCTAAACACAGCCATAGACCAGCTCTGCAAATGAGCAGCTCAAATGTGAAAACACTTTCAAAGTTCTAAATGAGTTGTCCCTGCGGTAATAAAGAGGGGACATTTTACAGTATGACAGTATGTAAGACAGCATTGTCAGCTGTAGTTTATTTAAAGCACGAGGCCTGTAACAGGAAAATAATGACTTTAATAAAATTTACTATTGACTTTGTAGGCTAAAATCTTTCTGTCACCAGGAATATAGAAAAACAACCGTCTGAAAACCCTTCCATTAAATATATTCCTTTAATATTTCAAAGCAACTTGATTTCTTTTAATATACACACTTCTTCAAAAGACACAGTAGTAGAGCAGAAATTAGTATTTTTAATAGAAAGTTGGTATTGCTTACATAAGGAAAAAATCGGTAAAGACCTATGACATTGTCAACTGAAAGTCACATTTGAGGAAACTGCAAAAGCAGTTAATGTAATTCCTTGAAATATTGTAGAAAGCCATGTCACAAATGAATGATTTATAAATTACTCAATGTCGTCCTCATCTGAAGGATATCTTTTAATCATGCTATGTAGTTTCTCAGTAAGAACGCCAAAGAGCTTGCTGGGTAGACATGAAAATCTACAGCATGTTAACGAGGTTGGGGTCATTTCTGAAAATTGGGAAAAGTGGGAAGCATATGGCCTGATTTTACTCTCCAGCCAATTTGATTAAATGCCGTATAGATTGCTTGTTGTGTGTAAGAGGGGTCATGCCCATTATGTGAAAAGCTGAAGAAATTCCATCCCTTTAATGTTTTACATAGTTAAAATAAACTGTGGTAAAAAGTTTCCCAACAGTGTATGACAGCTCAATTTAGAGGTGAAGGCTTTTAATAAAACCTCATGAAATGAATACTTTGGTTTATGCACTCTGTTTGTGTTTCCCACCGGAGTGCTTAGCATTATGAAGCTGTGGCTGCTGGCTTTACTACTGCAGAATAACATCACGGAGGGAGAGACCAAAGCTTTGTATCAGAAAATATCCAGTGAGGAGAAATGCTGATGGAGGAACCTTAATTTAGAGCTAAAGGCTTTCTTATTTGCTTTTAGCGTGCTATTGTGAAGTACATTGGCTTGAATTACAGGCTATTATTTAAACAAAGGGAATACTCCTCAGGGGTTTTTACACATTAACCTGTAGCTTATTTAAAGGGAAATTATGAACCTCAGAATTATATACTCATCATTTTTTTAAGCTTTAATAAGAACTTTAAACCAAAGCATGCTTTTTTGAATTACATATATACATTGGTATTATTTGGAAGAGGAAGAAGGCAATGGGAAGAATAAAAAGTAGTTCATTTGAATAAAGATTCTGGCAACAACACTCCATGTGGAGACAGAAATCTACTTCAATACCATCTAGCATCTCAAAAACATTTCTTAGGGGACCCAGTGTGGTGCCTTAAACCAATTAAATGTTCAATATATTGGCATTGGTAGACATACCTCTAGTCAAGAACAGACTTAAATTCCCATCCTCTTTCTTTCTAGCTGTACTCTGGTTCATGAGGGAACTGTCCCTAATGTGAGGAAGGAGAGGCGAGAAGCTGGCTCATTTTTCTGCAGACTGTTCTCACACTCTCTCTCCTAGAATTTCTGAATATTTGGTCTGACTGCATCTATTATAAGATTTAACTTGATAATTTATATGTATTTTTTAATTTTATTCAAGGAACATCAGATCATAACATTATATAGGGTTTAAGATGTACATCATTATAAATGAACATATGGATATGATACATTATTTTACATATATGAATGTAAGAGTAGTTTTAAGCATGGCATGCCAATATATGTAAATTATATGGATGCTTATGTAATTATGAATCCCCAGACTTCATGGGAAAATATAGTTATCCTACGATATGCATCAGTGGCTGTTGACTGTCTAATTTGTGATACATAGGGTACCATGTCCAGAGACAGGTAACTTCTCTTCTCCAATTGCTTGTTAACCTCCTCGTTGTACCAGGTGGAAGCTACTATACATCCTCAAAGTCTTTAATGATTTGAAACTGTTGTTGACAAACTAGGAAGTGAAAAAAAAAAAACAACTGTCTGCTCCTTAGTTATTCTGGTAATGACTTTTTTACTATATCAAGAGGAGAGATGTCAATAGCATATGACTGGTACAAATAAGATGGACATGACTGTTGAAGAAAATTTTCTAATAGAAATACAGACAAGAGTGTGTTGCTTTTCACAGATTTGGGTGTTCATTATGTGGTGTATAGGAGTATATTGAAAACTTCTAAGATTTATCCTTAGTGAGTCTCCCAGGAGTTCTACTTAGAGTTAAATAGCATGATGAGTCTGCTCCCCAGTTAATCTCTAATTTGATAGACTCTTCTCTAAGTATAATTTTAGACTAGACCACTTGAGGCCACTCAACAAAAGAATTTCATAAATCGATTACATTAATAAACACTGGTAAAGACCTTTGCTTTGTTCATTCCTTCAGCAGATATTTATTGTGCTCTATTTCTCAGACACAGGTTAGAACAATGACCAAGCAAAGCTTCTGCCTCAAAAGAACTGATTTTCTATTGAAGAGACAGGCAATACGCAGATGAATAAGTTAATACATGTTTCCGGGTGGTGAAAATGCTATGAACAATAAAATAAGACAGCTTAAGGAAAATAGGGAGTAGATCAACAGCTGAGAAAAAAAGCAGAGAAAGTTAGGGTGGGAATACGATCTTTGCATGGAGCGAATAGATGGGGGCAGAGGAGGGGGACGAATCTGCCATCTGGTCCAACAGATATATCCCTTGATCAAAAGAGAGATGAATAAATCCTGCTACAGGACACTTTCAGTAACCCCATCTTGTAGTAAAATCCCAAACCTGCCAAAAGATTTGTCTATGTAAAATCAGGTTTGTTTGAAAACCAGTTAATATGTTCCCAGTGTAACCATTAATCATATAAAATGAGGGGGCTATGATGGGTATTGGCACATCAAAAGACTGTTTTTTAAAAAAACATATTACACTTGTAAGTATAAATGGCCTTCGCACAATGCTCAAATGTATTCGGAATAAATGTGATTAAAAAGAATACTTTACTCACCATATTACCAATCCCTAAGATTTAAATCTCGAACAATCTGAAGCCCAGTTGCTTTGCAATGAATTAGCAGCTGAATTGGAGACTAGGAGAAAGAAACCTCTGTTTAAGTTTCCGCTGTGAATGGGGAAATGTATTTTGTTTCTTCACTTTCAGCCTCTAAATAACTATTTTATGAAATAAATCTTCAAATTCTGAAGATTAAGGGGAAAATAGTCACAATTTATACGTGTTCTCCATCTTTATTTGTAATTTATATTTTGTATTTATAATTTGAGTTTTTCCTTAGTTTAGATGCTTGAAATGTTTAGAAAAAAGGAATGTGTTCGATCTAGTTCTTTAAAGGTTTAAAAATGTTAAGTTAGGCTAGGGAAACTGAAACTCTAGGGAAACTGAGGTGCCTGCCTATTCTTAAGAAGGATTTGACCTGTGAGGCTGAGTGCAGCTGCTACTCAGGGTTGAGACAAATGCAGACAGTTGAACTGTGTCATCTCTCAGCCAACATTGGAAACCAAAATATCTTGACAATAAGAGAAGAAAGACCTTAGTGCGTGACATTTGTAATAATCATAAATATTATTTCTGTAATAGGAAACATTTATTTCTGTCTCACACATTTTCTTTTTTCTGTTATAATGTAAATTTTACTTGTTTTTAAAAAAATTTACCTACATTGATAGAGTCCACAGCCTTTAATAGTTTAATACCCTCTGATGTGTTTGTGTTTTATAAATAAATAAAATATCAAGAAATATAAAATCCAAATCTAAAAATGCTTTTTAATAACAGCTAATATGTTGATTAATTATCAAGTCAATTTTTAAAAATCTACCGTGCCTCTATAAAATATGAGAACATAAAGGACTGCTACTCTCTCCATTTTCCAGATGAAGTGGTGGTTAGAAGAGTCATTTTGTACTAGGTCACACAACTAGAAAAATCATCACTGAGACCTGAACTAGGACTCTAAGCTGAAATCATACTATTTAACCTTTTACTGTACAACCTTTAGCTGTATAAATAAATCAGTTAAGATTAACATTTCCAACTTAAAACTTCTTACATTGTAGTAGTAAAGTTGGATTTTCATAGGTGAACAAGTGCTTTGTAAATCCATATAGGAAGGTCAGCATGTTTTAGTCAAAAATGAAAATACCTGAACTAGAAAATATGCCTGTACTGTTTTTAAATTTAGAAGCTTCATTTTGATGGAGATGGCCCCTCCCACTATGGGCATTTGGAAAAGTTGATGGACTGGTGTTTATGAGTGGGGACCAGAATGCCACAGGTCTTGGAATGGGCAGGATGAAGCTTTACATTTTTTCAAACTTTGAATATTCCATCACACATCCAGACAGGGGAAAGAGAATTATTTGTAATTATCTGAGCCCACACTTGTCACTATTTGATATGTGGATTGTTTTCACATAGACTGGATTTTCTAAACATGTAACTATGGTGAAAATCTATGAAAGATGTTTACTTTATTTAATTTGGACTTCAATCGACAGTTCACTCTGAAAATCCTGCCGCCTTGACCATGACACTCATGGTAATTCACCAGTTTTCATTTATATCACTCCTTTGTAGCTTTCACATATAAACATGAAATAATGAATAACTGAAGCTTTCTTAAACCATATTATATGACTTATCATTAAGTAGAATAAACATAGGAAATACAGGCAATGTATTAATTAAAGTTATAAGAATGCATATAGTTTGTGTTCATACTTAAATCTATTTACTATACAATGATAAGAAATAATGTGAAAATTACATATTAGATTCATTTATTTATTTTTGTGTGGCCAGGTTTTCTACTTATTCTGAAACTGCTCAGTGTATCACACAACTAAATCTTCATATATGATATTTATTTAATCCAATCTATCTTAAGTCCTATTGCCTATCAAAGATTAGAGTTCCAAGTTCTATTTAAGTACTAGAATCTGACTGTCTCTTGACATATGGGAAAATTCCAGACAAATGATAATGCTTTGCTTTATTCTTTAGCATCATCTCTTCTGTTTTTAATGTAGAGAATTATTTCACAAGACTATTATACTTCTATATTTTAGAGATTTTCAATATGCATAAGCTAATTTCCCACTTTCATTATTATTACAAATAAATCTTGTTTGTTAGTACTTACCTTTAAAAAAAAAAAAAAGGAGTTCTAGGACACTATTTTCTGTGTTTCCTGCACAGAATGGCTTTTAAAAATATCTATGTCTGAAACAGAGATGTTAAGTTAAATAAGAGAGAACAGGAGCAAAAGGAAATAGTTAACATTTAAGACTTTTATTGTAAGAAAATATTGTCATATTTCCGTTTCTTTACTGTCGATGTAAAGGGAAATAGAATGATGTACAGAAAAAAGAATGCATACAATCAGTGCTAGATAAATACCTTTGGATGGTCATAGCTGATGGCCTGTTATATAGAAGGTATTACATTATTCTGTTTGAAGGCATTCTATTTTGGATTATTTGAGCATAAAATGAGTAACTGTAAAGCACTACATCAAATATCTCAACAAAGACATCATCACTGAGTGGCACTGATAGGGTTTCAGATCAAGCTTCCACATTTTCCTATGAGAGATATACATATGAAAACAATAAAACTCTAAAAACATCTGAAACTTGAGATATAAAATAGAGAAGTGATCCATAATTCTTAATTTTCAAATTTAGATTTGTTCGATTAAAGCAGATGTAACTTTAAAAATGGAAGCATGTGAATATAGCAAGCAGTTTTGCAACTGAGAGCTGAGAATGCACTAATCTATTTAAATATATTTTCCTTTTATCAATCTGTGGGATTCTGGAACCTAGTTATCACTGCAAACTGATAAAGTTTGGATGGTACTCTTTGAGCAGTCTAAAATCTTTGACCCTGCCTTGGCATGCAGTTGGAGGATAAAGTTAGCTTTGCTTTCCTTAAATGAACAGGAGCAGACTTTTTCAATCCCTCCTCATTACCCCTAGAATCATTTTGAGCCCATTCATAGCCACTGCTTTGCTGTATATCACTCTAAATCATGGGTATAAAAAATAGTTGGGAGGGAAAAAAATTTCAACAGTAGCAAAATGTCAGTTTCAAGGGGTGTTAAAAGGAAATTTAATCAACTTTCAACACACTGAGCACCACCTTGGCATGAGACATCATAGATTTCCTTCTTACCTCCCAACTTCTGAGGCTTATTATTAAATACTTTCACAGCAGCAAGATCACAAAAACATTAGGCTGCTTGCTTACAGGTATATCCGACTTAGTAAACTTAAAGGGACAAGACCAAGACTGGGAAAGCTGAAATTAGAGCTACTGGCTTTATTCTGAAGCTTGGGCGTGCACAGTGCACTCTCTGATTCACTTTGCCTGCCAGCTTTGTTCTCTTGAGCTGGCAGGAGGGATTGACACATAGGAAAAATTTTCTCTTTTAACCTGCATGCTGGTCCTGACAGCTAGGCTAGGCAAGTGGAGGCTGGTGGACAGCCAGGACCCTGGATTTTGTTGTTCAAGGGTAGCTGCTTAGAAAATGGCATTTTAGCCTTGTATTCTCCATCAATTTGTTGAAAATCAGGAGCTTTTAAAATGGTATGAAGGTGTGGCTGCATTTAATTTATATGGCCCAATGCAAATGAAAATCTGGGGCCCCTTGTTCAAAATGATTAAGAATGACGAAGGTAATAACACAACATTCAACCAACCAAAGGGCCTTTTTGGATCACTTTATGTGTTTATGACTACAAAGATGTGAACCCACAAAACTGGCCCTGCTACTACAATTGTGACTTGAACTATACGCACTTACCTGTGGGCAGCAGAAACCTCTCCGAGTGCCGATATTAATAGCTTAGCAAATGAATGTAGTAAATCATACAAAATAACTTTTTTTTTTCTGGACTCTTTCATACATAACAAAGGCAACCAATGGCCAAGGATTAAGGGCCTAGGAAGATAGTGATTTTTCATTTAAAATATCAGCCTGTAAGTGGAACAGTTTTATATTTAACTCACATGAAGTTATACTAGTCTATCAGGCATCATCTTTCTAAAAATTCCTATAAATGGAATTCTAATTTCTTGCGAAGTCATGTTCTAAATTTTGGGTAAATGATAAATAAAACATCCTTCAAAATTTGTGTATGAGTGTTTAAAAATGGCATCATCTTTTTTTGCCTGTTTGTGGTATATTTTAAATCTCCCAATGAAAGAAATCTAAGAATGGAGATTGCTAAAGAATATGGAAAATTGTTGTTAAAATTTAATTTTTGACTTCAAGGATCTGAGCAGTGGCTGTCAAGAATATTTGTAACTGAAATTCACTCTTTATATGCTTAATAAACTGCATACTTACTAAAGTCACAGCATTCATTTGTATGCATTTGTAGTCATTCAACATTCATTGAATATATGCTATGTAAAACAAAATAAACTCCTTTTGCAATCTCCATTTCATATAGCAAGTGATCTCTCTTTAATAATCAAATATGATAGGAATTTTTTTAATTCTTCCAAGGTACTAAAGTTTAAGAGGTTTTTGGAGAAAGCTAACATTGAAAGAAAATATACATTCTTAATAAAACTCTAATTATAATAACTATAAACTCTAGCTCAATTTAAATATTCCTATTATTTTGTTCTTTTTAAAGAGTTGGTATGGGCTAAAATGTAGAAATTACAACAGATTGGGTTTAAGGTCACTTTTGACTCTGTGGTTAAAAAGAGTGTGTGTTCCTTTTATTCAGTTAAAAATGTTTGTTCGAATACTAACTATACATAGAAATGTAAACAAATAGCATAGAATCTGCTTAAACGAAAGTGTACTTTTTGTGAGAATAGACAAAATCTGTTGGGGAAGTGGCTTGAAGGAGAAATATGTCTGACAAAGTAACAGATGGACTTCTGTGGGACATCATTTGAGGGCATTGATTGACACTGGGGCATCAGGAAAGGCTTTCTGGAGGATACAGAACCAGACCTCAATCTAGATCAAAGTACTAAAATATGGGAAACCATTACCCAGTCAGTAAACTTGGAAAGCAGAGGTGAAAAGACACAAGTGTGCCTGAGGACCTGTAGCCACCCAGGGACTGAAAGATTCCCGTACCTGGAGGCCTTTGAGTCTGAGGAGATGCTAGAAATAGAAGGCAGAATATGAAGGGATTTTTGCACCCTGGTAAGCAACTTGAACTTTATTTTGAAGACTTGAGGGAGTCACTAGTGGATTTATTTAAGTGATTTCCTCATGATTATAAAATCAATATATATTTATTTTAGAAAATTTGGAAATAAAACAAAGTAAATGCCACATCTAAATTGTAAACAGGGGATTGGCCTGGTCATGTTTGTATTTCCAAAAGCATACACTCATTTAAAAAGATGAGGGAGGGTGTGGAGCAAGACTGGAATTAGCAAAATAATTTTATAAAGTTTTTAGGACACAATTTTAGTTTAAGTAGCCATAAAAAGTCCTTAAAATACAGTGTTCTAAATGAGTTAGAAGACTTTTCCTTTTTAGCTAACATTCTAAAAGCAAGCAGGAGATAGAATCATGCTACAAAGATCCATGCAGAAAGGCAACTGACCACAGACGCATTTTCTGCTACAGGCATGCCCTGTTTTATTGTGCTTCACAGATGATGCTTTAGATTATCTGTATTTAGATTTAAGGGTGTGGCCACACTGTGTTGAACAAGTCCATTGGTGCCAAGTTTCCAACAGCCTTAACGCACCTCATATCTCTGTCACATGAGCAAATCTCATACGATTTCAAACTTCGTTGTTATTATTCTATCTGTTCTTGGCGATCTGTGGTCAGTAATTTTTGGTGTTACCATAGTGATTGCTTTGGGGCTCCATGGATCATGTCCATATGAGACAGTGAACTTAATGCTATGTGTTCGTTTTGATCACTCCATTACTTTCCCTGTCTCTCCTCCCTTCCTCAGGTCTCCCTATTCCCTGAGACAAACAATATTCACATTATGTCCATTAATAACCCAGAGTATCCTCTCAGTGTGCAAATGTAAGGAGAAATTCCATGTCTCTCACATTAAATCAAAAATTAGAAATGTTGACACTTAGGAAAGCATGTCAAAAGTAGAAACAGACTGAAAGCTAGTCCTCTTACACCAGTTGGTCAAGTTGTGAATGCCAAGAGAAAGTTCTTAAAGGAAATTAAAAGTGCTACTCCAGTGAACACACAAATGATTAAGTGAAAAAAGATTTATTGCTGATAAGCAGAAAGTTGTAGTGGTCTCGATAGAAACTGAGATCAGCTACAACATTCCCTTAAACTAGGATCTAATCTAGAACAAGACCCTAATTCACTTGAATTCTTTGAAGAATGAGGAAGGGGAGGAAGCTACAGAAGTAAAATTTGAATTAGCAGATGTTGGTTCCTGAGGCTTCAGGAAAGAAGCATCTCCAAAACACCAAGCACAAGGTGAAGAATGGGCTGATATAGATCTGGCTGAGATAATGAATGAAGGTGTTTGCATTAAATAGTAGGTTTTCAATGCAGACCAAATAGCCTTCTATTGGAAGAAGATACCATCTAGGACTTTCAGAGAAGTCAATGCCTGGCTTCAAAGCTTCAAAAGATAGAATTTCTCTCTTCCTAGGAGCCAGTGTAGCTGAGGACTTTAAGTTGGTATCAGTGTTTCACTTATCGTTCAAAAAATCCTAGGGACCTTAAGAATGATGCTAAATCTACTCTGCCTCTGTTCTATAAATGACAGGGCAAAGTCTGGATGATAGCACATAATTTACAAAATGGTTTACTGATTTTAAGCCCATTGTTGAGACCTACTGCTCAGAAAAAAAGATGCCTTTCAAAATATAACTGCTCATTGACAATGCACCTGGTCGCTAAAGACCTCTGATGGAGATGTACAGGGAGGTTAATGTTGTTTTCATACCTGATAGCACAGCATACATTCTACAGCCCATGGATCAAGAAATAATTTTAACTTTCAAGTATTATTATTTAATAAATATAATCTGTAAGGCTATAGCTGCCATAGATGGTAATGCCTCTGTTAGGTTTGGGCAAAGTAAATTGAAAATCTTCTGGAAAAGGATTCACCATTCTAGGTGCCATTAAAAACTTTTCTGATTCATGAAGCACTTAAAAATGTCAACATTAACAAAAGCGTGAATGAAGTTTATTCCAATCCTCACAGTGACTTTGAGGGGTTCAAAACTTCAGTATAGGAAGTAACTGCCAGTGTGGTAGAAATAGCAAGTAAACTTGGATTAGAAGTGGAACCTAAAGATAGGATTGAGTTATGCCAATCTTGTGATAAAATTTGAATGGATGATGTAATGTTTCTCATGGATTATTATAGAAAGTTGAATCTTCAGATGGAATTCACTTCTGGTGAATATGCTGTGAACGTAATTGAAACAACAACAAAGGATTTATACTACATAAACAGAATTGATAAAGCATGGTTTGCAAGGTTAACTCCTATTTTAAAAGAAGCTCTGCTCTGGGTAAAATGATATCCATGCTACAGAAAAATCTCCTGTGAAAGGAAAAGTCAGTGGATAGGGCAATTTTCATTGTTGTCTTATATTAAGACAACAGTCATATTAAGGCCACAGTCATCCCAACTTTCGGTCCGTAACCAGCAGCAAGACAAGACCCTCCAGCAGCAAAAAAGATTATGACTCTCTAAAAAAAACTCCCATGATCATTAGCATATTTTAGCAAAAAAAGCATTTTTAAATTTTGTAGATATTGTTTTTTGAGACAGATACTATTGAACACTTAATAGACTACAGTATAGTTAAAATATAACTTTATGTACACAGGGAAATCAAAAGTGATTCCCTATATTGTAGTACTCTTTATTGCAGTGGTCTGGAACTAAACCTGCAATATCTCTGGGATGTGCTTGTATTTCTCAGCAGAAAGGGTAAACAGATTCTTAGAGGAAGTAGAAATTTTTTTTAACAAATGGATCCAATATTTTTCATGTTACTTCTGCTCACACACTATTGGATTAAATTCAAGCTCATGGCTAACCACACCCTACATAAGAGTCTAAGACACTTAGCTACTTATTTATTAGATGTCAAATGAAGAGGGGAAAATGGGTAGAGGGAGAAAGTTTAGAAGTCTACCCAAGGATGGAAAATATAATAAACTGTGAGGAAAAGCAGTGACTGAACTAAGGTAGTGGTACTGAGGTTATAGGAAAAAAAATAGTAAGAAGAAAGGGAAGTTTCTGATTGTGTATGACTTCACAGAGAGGAGCTTATGGAGTCTAATTGTCAGGGGATGATAATATAGTGATAGATTATCTTGCTTCAGGAAAATGTACAGAATGAGTTGACTTTTATAGGTAGGAAATGAGAGAAAGGACATTCTAAGAAACAATTGAAAGGATAAATAATTATCATAAATAATGTGCTGCTTTCATGTGACTGGAGAGAATTGGGAGAATCCTATCTGATAGGCAATGTATATACCACTTAGGGAACCCTCTTATAACACAATGAAGACTGCAGGATTTGTTTGATAAGTTAGGGCCTGTTTTAAGACACTTATTTAGGAATTGTGTAAAGTTTTTGTTGACTTACAGAGACATTGAATGACCTCTTTCCACTAATTAGAATGATAATGGCACAATGAAGTGATTCTGAACTTTGAATCTTAATCAGACTTATTTTAAAGTGATAACTTGCTGCATGCCCTGGTAGAATAGCAGGGTCCTTCGTCTTGAGTGCAGTCCATGTATATCTATTCCAAGGACCCAAGTTCCCATCCCAGGGGTGGGGGGAACAACCAAGATGAACAACTAAATTAAATAAATAAATGCATCTCTCTCTTCTCTCTTCCTGCGTGCCTGATCATCTTCATTCCTGTGTGCACTTTCCCTTTTAAAAAAAGTTACAATTTGCTAGTTCTCCATACTTTAATTGTCCTGCATAGCTTAAGTCTGCATGTTATGTATATGCTTTGTTTCGTAAATTTGACTTTTTAAAACTGGTTACAGAAAGGAATCAGGTGATAGGCGATGTAAAGATTTCCTTTCCTATTCCTATTAGCTCTTTATGGATTCTTCTTTCAAGTAATAGCTAATATTCAGTCACTCATTTTAGACAAAATAAATTCTAAATTTGAAGCAAATTAAAACTCCCAGAAGATTTTTTTTCATAAAAAAATGAAAAAATTTTCCTTTTTTTATGAAATTATAGTACTTCTGGATTGGTCCAAAGAACTTAGAAATCCTCCTGTGTCTCAAAAAGAACTTCTGGTAACTCTCCTGATTTTTTTCTGGAAAATGTTCATAGGCAAGTTTTAAAACTCTCAGGTATTGTTTATTATACCTTTAGTGTATTTTTGTGGATAAAGAGATGCACACATGAACACCCAAACCCCCCCAAAATAGCCTTCATGCAATTTCTAACTGTTGGTCGTGCTTTAGGATATGGCGTGGTATAGGAGCTTTCAAAAAAAAGGTGAGTAGAAAGCTGATTGAAGTTTATCCCTCCTCATCACAGTAGTACTGCAGACCTACGTTTTTTCTTCTAAACATAAAATTTCCTGGTTTGTTACTGTCCTCGAGTAATAGAAGGGGAAGAGTTGCTTCCCTTTCTTCATATGAACACATCAGACCTGTATGATCTTCATCACCTCTATTGTATGAATAATAACGATGTAACAAACATTTGGTGATTGTTTAACTCCTAAATCATATTCAGTAATTTTAACTCAGCATTGGTAATTGGTTGAAATTTGATCTCAGCATCACTTACTGGTCATTTCTTCTATTATTTCCTTCATGCAACTCAAGCTGCAGCTAAACAATTTATAATTCTTCAGCTAATTTGAAGTTTTGGTCCCTTTCTTGGAATACAGCCCCATGTCGCTTCTCCTTGACTGTATCTCTGCCTGTCTGTCATTAAAGAAAAATTCCAGTTAGTTCCTACTCTAAAAATCTTTTCCTTGTTTTTGCTGAAAGAAATTTCTTTTCTGACCCTACTAATTTTATCAGTACCTTTTTAAAAGCATTTCTTGTATTATACTTTATATCAGTTATTTCTATCCATTATCTACTTTTTTGAAAAGAAAAAATGAAAGCTCAGTCATAAATAAATGGATGAATATATTGGATGATTCTCAAATTCACCTACTCTTTCAAAAACAATCAACTTTGATAATTTTCCTCTTTTAACTGTTATACCAAGACCCCAAAACAAATATTTGAAAAGCAAAGTCTGTAACATTATGAATATTATAAATCTTCTACTTTACCAAATATATATGTATATATACACACAAACATAAATACACAAATGTGCACATACATATATACAAACACTCATATATGGAAAGGGGGAGAGGTCCTACACTAATAATTTATATTAGTTTTTCAATCAACTAAGGCTTATTTTTTATGTTTTACTGTTAACCCTTATTTTCTATATTCTGTGCTTAGCCTAGAACAGTGCCCTGAAAATAAAACCTGAATAAATATTTGCCCACTTAAATTGTGCTGTTGACTATATTGACCTAACAATAGGTGTTGGTGTTTGCTTCTAGCAGTCTAATCCCTAATTTGATCCCTTATTTATGTCTTTGAAGATAGTTTTTTAGAATCCTGAAACTTTCAAACAATGTGTTGGCTCCTCCTCTCAACTTCAAGATATCTAAAGCTTTGATTAGTATGCCATCATATATCTTAAACAAACCATTAGCAAATTTTCTGGTATATCGTGTGATTTCCTGTTAGAGATCTCCCTCTGGGGTGATAATGTATTCATAATCAGAACTCTTGAAATGCAATCATTCCACCACCAAACTATTTGATTATCCTACTCACATATTCCTTTCTTGTTCAAAATTTGGTTGCTGTCGGGAAGTTCAGTCTAGTCAGGGCTTATACTTCTCAAACTCCTATCTAAGTGAGGAGCAGAAAAGGTGAATGACTAGCTCTTGCCATGGGATCAGTTTGAATGGGATACCTGAGAGCAGGTATATTCCACTTTCTTTGCCCTTCAGCTCATTTAAAGCAGATGAGCACAGTGAGCTTAAATGTCCTTTGTTCATCATTGTAAATCAACATCTGTATATTACATTTACTACTGCCGGCTCATTTTATCCTTAAACCTGTATAATGTTATGATACAGTGTCCCTTCAATATTTCTTTAAATAGTCATTTGTTGAAGGCAGATAAGGCATCATTGGAAGGAACCTGGTTCTCTGAAATTAAGAAGAAAGCTGAGCACATCTAAAGAATAGCTCCTTTGAATTCTACACAAACAAGACACAAGTTCTTAACATATTAGAACCACTGCATATTGTTTTCATTTGTCACAACTGGCACTATTTTCTAATAAGGCTGTCCATCAGCTACCTTTCCTTACACTTGTTCCTTGCTGACAGACCTCACCTTCCTCTGTGGAGGCCAAACTCGCAGATTCTCACATCCCAGTACTATTTTGGAGCTAGAGTATGGGCAGGTGGAAAGACCTAAAAGCAAATTTGCATGAAACTTCTGGAAAACAAGCATCCTAATGAAAGAAAATGTTCTTGAGGCGAGGTTCCAGGAATTTTAGGTATAACAGGCATCTTATTTCATAAGGAAAAGTCCAAAGACAAAGGCCATGAAGTGGCAAAATAGAAAATTAGAAGAACCCTGGTTTTTTGAGATGTCTTTAAGCCAAAGAAACATGTTTGAAGTTGAAGCCTTGTACTGTTCTCTGTCTAGTAATATTGTCTTAAAACATAGATTTGTCTAACATGGCTTATTTTTATTTAACATGCTCTTTTCCCTGGTGACTGTCACTGCCTGTTTCTAACTTTGCTATCAGTATTTTTTTAGAAAAGTATTAAATTTTGTTCGAAATAAATGTCAAGATCACTGGTTAAATCATCCTCTGTTAAACCCAGCTTCTCACAGTCAACCACATGAGGTCCACCTGACCATATTCAATTACTCTACATCTACACATGTAAAATATACTCATTCAACTTCAGCTTGCTTTCTTCAAAAAGTCTTCCATTATTACACAGGGAATAGAAAGACTTATATGCTGGATAAAAGATCAAAAAGGATGCAGTCTTATCCCAGAGCACTTGGAGTCTAGAGGATGTCTACCTATTATCTACTGTTGGATCACCTTGCATCCGTGTCAAGTCCTCTTTGCATAGCTTCCAGGAGTACTTTACATTTGTTACTTCTTTCTTTGTCTACTTTTTCCTTCCTTGCATTTCCACCTCCCAGTCTTGGTTCATTTTGTTGCCATTCCTTCTCTCTTTACTAGAAAATTCCTTTTGCCTGGGATATTTACATTGCATAGTAGTCCACCTTTAAGATTTATAAACGTTTCCTTCTGTAGAGCTTTTGGCCTTTCACAGTATAACCTTCCCCATAGGACTGAAGATAAACAAAGGAAAAAGAGAAAGTATAGTCCACCAATCCAGTGTATTTCAATTTTATATAATACTTTATCCTCTGCTTTTTTAAAAGCATCTAAAACCTTAAATTCCATACAAAAGGTTTTTGAGTAAAAAAAGCCATGAAAAAGAAAACAAGGGCCCTGACAATTACATTTCCCCATGTAAGCAATCTCAAAATTCTGCACTGATTGTTGTATGACTGAATATTATAATTGTAAAAAGGTCTTTATATGGAATAAAACATTGCCCTACCAACTAATAGCTATTTTCTACACTTACATTCAATAGTTTACAATGAATGGATTAGCAATGTTTTCATTAGGAAAAATGTAACATTTGGAGAATAGTATTAATGTCTTATAGGCTGGTATTATCTCAAAAGGCATCATGAAGTTTTTATAAGCTACTAAAAGTTAATGAATTTAGCAAAAGCCCACTCAATTACATGAATTTAAATTGCATTGCAGAATTTAAAATAAGCCTCTGAAATGTAATATTTTGTATTTACTGGATATTCCAGAGGAGGTAAAGAATGATAGGATATAGTCCTTACCCTCAGCAAACTGAAAATCTAGTGAATGAAATAGGAGATGCAAAAATAAATATAATCTAAAAGAGAAAGAGCTTTCGGGGAGGGGAGTAAATACATTCATTGATACTCATTTTACATAGTTCAGTGACATAATCTTTGAATATAGAAACATTTTTATTTTGTGTACTTCCATGGTCCTTGTAAAAGTATCACAGTCAGAATTATCTGAAGGAAGCACTGTAAATCACACTGTTGTATATATGTATTGTATTAATTATACCTGAACACGCCTATTTTATTTAACAGTAGCACTTAGGTACTAAGTGGAGTGAAAATACTCTGCAAGTTTAAACCAATGGAAAGAGTATTATCAACATCAAGAGCAATGATAAATTAATATCCCAGGTAAAGAAACTGTCACCATTGACAATTGGCGTCAGGTTACTAGAGATGAAATATGCTTAACAGCACAGGTTATACCATCATACACTTCAGTGCCCAGTGACTAGTCCACCAATGTCACTGTCTGTAAAACAGCAATTCCTTCTGTAATTTCAATCCTGCTAAATTTGCTGAAATTTGATCTAACCAGGATATGGTCTAACCTTGAGAATGTTCCATATACACTTTAGAGAATATATATTATTTTTGTTGGGGTACAGTACCCTATATATTTCTGTTAGGTCCATATGAGCTATTGCTTCATTGAGGACCTTTATTTGTTGATTTTCTGCCTGCATGGTCTATGCACTGATGTAAATGTAGTGTTGAAATCTCCTCCTGTTATTGTTTTGCTGTCAGTGTCTGCCTTTAGCTCTGTCACTATATGGCCCAGCATGGGGTGCATATATGTTTATGATAGTTACATCTTGATGGATTACCCTCTTGATCAGAAGGAGTGACCATCGTTTCTCATGATACCCTTTTTAGGTGGAAGTTTATCTTGTCTAAAATTAGTATCGCAGTTCCTGGTTTCCTTTCATTGCTGTTTTTTGATATACTTTTCCATAGCCTTTGATTTTAAACCTGTGTTTGTCTTTGGATTTGATATGAGTTTCTTGTGAGCATAACATTGCAATTCCTAAAGAATCCAGAAGCTTAGAATAAAAGGTATGTGGTAACTTGTACCAAGTTTACAGAAAAGGGAATTAAATATTTCAGCAGCATAATGAGTTTCTCCCCCAGAAGGAGATTGTAGAGAAAACATTTTTTTTTTTATTTCCCTTTGTTACATTGTTCATGATCATTTATCTAATGCAGGAGGAAGAATCCAAATATCTGTCAACAAAAATGCAGGAGCAAAACTTACCTCATTTTTTCCTCAACACATGTAAGAACTAATGCAACAGCTACTGTTAAGTCTTGCTCTTGACCTGCTTGAGAAGCAATTATGTTTTAGAAATACAGAAGCAGTAAGATAAATTCCAAGCACAAGGGCATGAGAGTGGTTGGTGGAGGTTTCATGACCAATGTAAGCTTTGAACTAGATTATTGAAGGTAAATAAAATTTTTATAGATTATTGTGATGGGGATCAGGTGTTATTCCAGGAGGAGGGAAGAGTGTAAAGACATCGAGATAGAAAAGTAAAGGGCAGATTTGTGAAACAGTGAATAGTTAGTTTCCTCATAGTATGTGGAGGGAAATATAGATGAAACAAGATCACAGAGACAAAGGTAGATCATGCCTAAAGGGGTGGGGTTTTTTCCTGTAGTTTATGCGGATTCTAAAAATTTTGTGCTAGAAAGTGCCTGACTTTTCTAAATGAATATGTCTTGGAGTTGTACTGAGTGCTATTACTATGTCACCATCACAGTCAGCAGTTAATGGGTTAATAAAAACTAAAACCACCAGTGGAAATAGAGAGATTTGCAGGCACTTGTAAAGGGAAATAATGATCATTTTAGGTAGAATGGTTGATCTTATAATCCAAGGTAGCTCTGTTGTTGTGCAGATATGGAAATAAAATTCTGAGAGTATATTTGTATATTATCACTTTTACTAATAATATCGTATTGTCCAGAAACTAAACCACTGTAAGAATAGAAAGGTAACTTACGGTTAATCACTCAAAGAATTCCATTTATTTTCATTGTCATCATAGTAAGAAAGTAGCTACTACAACTAAGATTTTTTGTTTTTGATAGTCAGAAATATAACACAGTGAAATTTATCTGTTCATCAAAATATTATGCTATCTACCCCAAGTGTTATCACATCAAATAATTTAATTAAAAAATACTTTTAACTCCAAATCAGCAATGATGGCTAAGTCGGGTTATTTGGCAGGGCATATGCTCTTCATGAGTACATGAGTTAGAAGAATAATAACATCAAGAGAACTTTCGACGTGTCCTGGCAGAGCAGCGGTTAGGTCGGCCGCCTCCAAAGGAGCAGGCCATGTACCCTTGAGTTGGATTCCCAGCCCCAGAGGTAGTCAACCAGTGGGAACAACTAAATAAAAATAAAATAAAGTTACTTCTTCCACCTCTCTCTTCCTGCCTACTAACCTTCATTCCTGCCTACATCTTTCCTTTAAAAATTCTTTTCAACTCTATGACCATGCAAATGAACTCCAAAAACTAGAGTCAAGTTCTATTTTATCTCTACTCAAAATTTAATATTTCCTGATTGCCTGCTATTTCAATTATTAATGAAATTGATATATTAAATAAGGGGGCAAGCCCAACTGATAGTATTGCCATTACCATGATTCCACACTAAGAAGAAAGCCAAAAATTTGAATCTGATCCCAGATTTCATGGTGAAGTGTTCAGTTACAGGCAGGAATATAATTGACTCCAGAACTATGGAACTAGCAGTTGGCATGTACTTCCAGGTGTCAGCAGATATACAACGATCCTTGTCAACAATAATTAGAAATGTTTTTAGTTGTAAGGTGCTTTTTCTTTATTTGACTTTGTTACTTTAGAAACAACAGAAATGTTTTTCTTATAGTCCTGAAGGCTGGAAGTCTAAATGTAGGCCCCAGCAGATTCAATCTCTGAAAAAGGTGTGATTCCTGATTCACAGCAGGTATATTTTGCTGCGGCAAAAGGGAAGTTGAAAGATTTTAAGTGGAAATTTCAGAGTTTCCCATTTATGCACTCTGTAAATAAGTTTTTAGTATGACCTATCTGAAACATCATTAATTGTACTTAGCCTACTAAATGTGTTCCAACCTAAATGGATTCGAATATCACTCATATTTTGCTTTCTGAAATCTGCTCTATTTCTTTTTTGCCAATTAATATTTGAATGACCTTTTCATAAACATTTTCATGTTTGTAAACAACTTATCAGAACTTTAGTTTACCTAACAGTGAAAGGAGAATCCACATGCCCATCTCACTGTATAACTGACTGGATTTAATGAGCTGATAAGTAAAACGTAGTCATTCAAGAAAAAGTAGTGACTATTCTTAAGAAATTTCCCAATTATCTTTACCTAAAATTTAGATCATATTCCCAAAGGAGTTTCTACTTTATAACACATTTATAACTGATTTTCTTGCTAATTGCTTTAAATCTATACTAGCAGGAAATGCTAAATTTCTAAGAACTCAATTAAAATAAGGAAGTCTTAAGATAAAATTAAAATTGTTTTTCTTATTTTTCTAATTCCTTGGAAAAAGTAAAACTTTCCTAATTTTTTGTTTTACTCTGTCCCTTGTAAATTAGGTAATGGTAGTGTTTGTCAGATAGTAAAAGCACATGTTATGATAAAGAAACAACTAGAGAATTAATAGGTTTAGAATAACTGAGATATGTCCTGTCTTCAGAATAGTTTTTATTAGTTTCTCAATGCATAAATTTGCATAAATTGTCATATTTTTCTGCTACTAACATTGTTCTTAACATACCTGATAAAATTACACACAGATTCCTACTTACTATCCCCTCTATAGAAAGTGTAATGGCTTCTTACGCTCTGATTATCTTTGAAAATGTTCCATATTTCATATTTTCCCAATTTGAAAGTATCTCTCCAATTGATACATGCTAATAATGTTTTTAATAAGAAAAAAGGTATGAGCAGATGAAATTTTTCTGCCAAGACAGTTAATTCAGTTTTGGATATATTTTTTTCTTAGTGGAACCACTTTTAGGAAGATGGTATCAGAAAATAAAAATAAAAATAAAGGAATTAATGTAATTCAGTCTTGAAAGTAGAAAAACAATGAGTTAATTGTTAGAATGTGTTTTTTACCATCTTAAAATGAAATAATTGGTCATATACATATTGCCTTCATAAAGAAAGAGAATTTACAGAGAGGGGAATCCTATTCTTTCAGTCAGTGATCTAAGAAGGACAAAGAATGGACCAAAATAATTTTCAAAAGGCTGTTGTGAATCAGATAACAAGACTCAATCTCCCAAAGATTATATTACCAACCTGCCTTAAACAATTGGTCCGTATGTGAGACAGTAAGCATTTAATGGAGTCTGCGTCACAAGATGTAGGAGTCATCCTTTTATCCCATGGATATAGCTGAAAAGATGAGAGCTATGAATTCTGCAACCACATGAGACCAGGTCACCACAGACAGAAAAATTCTATCTAAAAAAAGAAAGATTTTCTCTAAAAGGTCTTTTAAACTACTTTCTGCTGACATATAAGAAAAGTACTTGATTAATTACATCTACACAGTTATGAGCAATTTTTATCGATTAAAATAAATATTAATTGTTAAAATATTATATTAATTGTAAGTTCTAACTTATAATATAATTTGAACTTTTTCTGTGTAAATTTTTATATTCTAGTGCCCCTAGAATTATAGGTGCATCCTCTTAAGGCACTTCCATTTAAGCTTATAACATTACATCCAGATTCCTATTCACTGTCCCCTCTAAAGGAGTCACTTTACTTTTTTACACAGAAGTATAAAACAAACTTTTAAGTTGAATTATATTTAGTAAGCTGCAAATTGGTGAACAATATAGAATTTTAAAAGAATTTTAAATGAATTCTAAAAGAGTAAATTTCTGTGGTATGTGTTTTAGTAAAATGATTTTTATGATGTAGGAATACATATTTATAAGAACATTAATAATTAGTATTTAGCAGAATACAATGAAATGGGGAAAGTGAGAATATGATAGCTTCTAGGAAAGTATGAACAAATGATTAAGATTTGGAACAATAGTTCCTACTGCATGTAATAGTAACTGCATAGAACATGACTCTGATAATAATAGAAGGTTTCCTCCATCACTGAGAGAACCAGCAGAGACTGACAGGCTCTAGGGTGAAGACTAGAACTGCTGGCAATGAACTTAATGTGATAAATCCAGATATTGATTTGCAATGAGGCACACCTTAAACCTATATAATATTATGAGGGAAATTTATTTCAATGTATATGTTTTTTTAATCAAGAGAAGAAAAGACCATGAAAGAAGCAGGATTGAGAATTATCCCTGATTATCTCTGAAATGGAATGAATTGCTAGTCTCAGCTCAGGCCTGCTCCTCCGCCATAGGCATTTCACCAAAGTTCTAATTTTCAGTGCTTTTGAAGAAGGTTTGAATTTATCAGCTAACTGAATAGTTTAAAACATTGATTCAACACCTTATGTGCCTACTTATTAAACTGGGAAAGGGGTTTTTCTCTGCACATAGCACCCTCCGGACAAGTGCATTTCTCAAGACAATACCTTTGCTCTGCCTGGGAAACCAGGCTGAACTCCTCCCTCATTAACTTCTAGTCACATTGGGGTTTCCTAAAACCCATGGAACCTTATCACTTTACTGATTGTTCTATTTTATGCCTAATTTTCCTGAGTTAAAGGCAAAAAATAAATAAATACCTATACACACTTTCTGAAAAATAACTAAACTTGTAGTTGACTAGGGAAGAAGAGAAAAAGTTTTCTGGAATCAAAATTTGAGAGGAAATTGTTATTTTTCCAGAACCCCAGATAAAACACCAAGTCCATAGTGAGTCTTCTGCCATTTACTTGTATCATTAGGTCACCAAGAGTTATTCAAAAATACCTTTCATAGACCATAAACCAAATTTGAACTTTCCGAGTCTCAGTATCTATTCTATAAACTGGGCATTCTATCTACCTGAAAGGTTTTTGACTCGGTTTTTTGTAACATTTCAATATATTGAAATTGCATTTCATTTACTATTGGACTAGGACAAAGGAAGACAAGAGTCCCCACGAGGACAAAGGAATTTGTGTATAGAAAATAGTAGAAACTTTAAAAAGTCAGTTTATTACTAGAAAGTCCAGGGAAAAGAAAGAAGGAAAAGAAAAGGGAAAAAAAAAGCAACATTAACATAAAGTATATAAAATACATTCCTTAATCAATTATCCATATTTATTAGATTTTTTAAAAGCATCCAATGTCTTAAAAAGTTTCTGAGAACCATGATATTTTTTAATAGTCTCATGTGAAGCACCAAATAGGCTCTTAAAAGGCCTAGAAGTGGAATTCCATTCAATTTCAATCAATAGGAATAGCCCTGGTGTAATGTACTTCATGCAGTATCTTTCCTGGGGATGAATCCACTGCCTTTTCTCCAGGGAAACTTTTGAGGTTCCCTTCCTGAGAAGCCCTTCCAAGCCTGTGTTGAAAAAGAGCATAAAGCAAATATGGAAATCACTAGCATCTTTTGATTTTAAAATGCACCTTGTTGTGTATTTACCTGGTTGACATGAATGAAGAAGATGCAAATAAACATCAAATCTTGTGGAGGAAGTGTTCATAAACAGTACTGTTTTCTTCCCAGATGTAACACAAATAGTGAAACTATTGCTGAATGTTTTTTCTAAACTCATTTATGATTTTAGGAGAGGATATAGGTTAATTCATGTAAGCAGATCAGTTTTCAAAATATAGAATACTTGGAGTATATTTTTACAAATATTTGGTTTCTATTATTCATAGAAAATTTGCTTTTACATATTTAAAATGCCTACCTGGTCTTTTAAACAACTGTGTTTCTCATGTGTGCTTGATATAAGAGGAGAGTTTTATAATTAGAGTCATATACAGATACTCAATCCTAAATTTAGCCTAAATGAAATTTCAAAAAGTTGTAAAATACTATGTTCAGATTCTGTTCTCTCCAATGGATTAATCTGAGAAACAACTGGGACTCAATTTAAAATTTCCTGGCAGCGAGCAAGAGAAATGTCAAACTCACAGTTTTACTTTATTGAAGGCCCTCTTAGGAGTCCAGTGGAAAGAACTGTGTGTGCCTGGTAGCCAGAGAGCAGTGGGAGGTAATATTTAGTTTATTAATGTGTCTTTGATTTTTTTCATAGTGTTGATGCCTAGTATTAAAAACCAAGACCTTGATCTAATTTTCCCCTCGCCCTCCCTCTAATGGAAAAGAGCTATGAAAAACAGATAAAGTTAACAAGATGTTGCATAAAATCAAAGTACATTTCAGTAATCCCAAGATATTCAATGCATTCCATTTGCTTGTGCATTGGAATGGCTCAGTAAATTATGTTCCACTTATAAATATTGAATTTTAATATCCAAATGCCAACCACACACAATGTCCTATATAGATTCGACAATATTCTTGTCCTCTGGAAGCTTAAGTTTTGTAAAAATTAAAGTTATTTTGCTTCCACGATGTTTCTCTTTTCATGTTATTACTATGGCCTGAATCATGTGTTGCTTAGCTGTATATTGAGTTCTTTTATCCTTTATAATGAATTGGACTAGATTTTGAGAAACCTGCACTAGAGAAAAAAATGAATCTGGGGATTGAGAACATTGTATTACTGAGTAACAAATTCTTATATTTTAATGACTAATACATTATTGATAATAATTTCAACAATTGATACAAAATAAATTTAGAGTAGGTTTCATGCTGTGTTCTATCAGTAAGCCCAAGAAGCAGTCTTCGGTATGTCAGTGAAAAATACAAGTCATTTATTGAAATACTAACTTCATTATGAAAAATAAATTAGGCTATTTAGTGCTTTTCTAGGAATATTTTAGTGGGATTAAAGGAAGGAAGAGAAGTTGACCTGGAGATACACCTAAAACTTAATTTTTTATCTCTGAAGTAGCTAGCTAACCAGTCTTGAATGTGAAATTACCATAGTGTAAATGACAGTTTCTGAAGGCGGATTCTGTGGGAAAACCATATGATCTAAATGACCTAACTGACAACAAAATTCTCCCACTTCTTAGTTTATTGATGATTGGAGCTTCCAATTTTGGTATGTTTTGAAAACTAATATTTTGGATTTTTAATTCTTTCAGTGTTTAAGAAAATAAACCCATATTCTAAAAAAATATATAATTTTTATGCTATCTTTAGATCTACTTTCTACTTCATATATTCTTTATGCTAGTGCTTAACTTCCAATCCCCATTCAAGTCTTTTCCTCACCCATGGGTCCCTGATGTTTGCAGAGGTTTTGTTCCTCTGGCTTACTTAATTCCAGGTTGTCCTAATAAAGCATGTGTCTGTACCCAGTGCATAAATAATGAGGGAATGATCATATTCAACTTGCTAATAACTTCCTTCTATTTTTGTTTTTCCTGTAATAATTTTAATGATGCAATAATACTTTATAGAGGTAGCCATTGCTCACTCCCCACACCACTTATGAAGTAGGATTTGTAGTCAAAAGCCTCTGCTAGGAGGCAGGTACCACCTGCTTGGTCAACATAAAATAACAAGAAGGTGAGATGTTGAATTGCGTCCATAGGAAGTCAAAATCCATTTACTAACCTAAATTTGGAGGAAGGAGAAGCAATAAATATATAGAGAAGTTGATCTTCAGAGGGACAAATGAGATAGAAATATGAAATCATTGAAAACCAGGGAAAGATTGTCAAAGACAAAGGGACCCTAGAAGAAGTATGGGAAGAGTGGTGCTTCCTTCTGTGATAACATTTGTTATCATCTTCTGATATGTGTTCTCTTTTATTAAAATCTTTTTACTTAAAATAATTTGAGTCATGGTTCTCTACAATTAATAAAATTTCTATCAAAAACACTAACTGTGAGCAATGAAACACTGAGTCTCAAAATGGTAACTGGAAAATCAGGGAGCCATAGATATTTTCTGTAGTCTTAAAATATAGCAAATAGAGGGTTTTTTTCAAAAAATTATAAATGTGCTTAAATGACATGGTAAGGATTATATCAAAGTCTTTAGATGGTCTATACATTAAGAAACATTTCAGTGAATTTTACTGATATCCTTTAGGATAGGAATCCCATTTTACAGATGAGGAACTACTTAATTGCTCAAGATTACGTGGCTGATTTGCCACAAAAGAAAAGTCCAAGAATACTTTTTCTACTAAATTAAACTGTGTGTAAGTATATTAATGAGAGGCACATTGACTACAGAATTCTCTATTTTTATAGAATACAACCCTCCTTAACTGAGCATATTGTAAGTATTACTAGAAAAATAATAGAAAGTGTTTCCATTTTTCACATCTATGAAAGGGGTTTACTTAAAAATCTACACAATAGTTGGATTTGGAGGATAATAACAATGATGGTGGTGATGGGTGGTGGATGTGGTAGTGGTGTTGGTGAATACTAAAGCCTATTAGATATTTCTGAATGAATTTCCTTTCCCTCAGGTGTCATATGTGGTATTTCCAAAATAGAAATCAGCTTACATCCCATTTATGCACTCTGTTCTTAATCATCATGTTCAGAAACTAAGGGTTTTTGTCTCTTTCACTTAACATGTCCCAGACATCTGTAGAGTTGCCAGTCCCTTTACAATCTGACTTCTACATGTGTCTTGGACCAGCTGCCCATGTCTATACCTACACACACTGCCTCCATTTAGGCCATCAGCATCTACTTTTTGAAAGCTGAATATACCTGCTAGCAAGACTCCCTGAATCTAGCCTTCCTATCCAAGGGCAGGATGCTTATTATCCCTATTCATGCCTAGACAGAATGAACTACCTCATATGGATTCTAATAATTTCCCACTCCTGCATTAAAGGAATTAAGGGCCACAATTTTATTACTCTGAGACCTAAATCTGATAGAAGCATAATCATAATTTCAGAATATTTTGAACTCAGTTGAGAGCTTTGGGTACTTTTAGTAGAGTAGAAAAGTAGCACATATATTGTTAGTGGTATCTTCCACAGCTATCATGTGTTATATACTTACTGTAAAATTGACACTTTCATATGAACTATATATTCATTTTCCTATTTACTACTTCTAACGTCTTTCAAAAAAAAATATATAACTCACCCTATGTCAGACTCCTAAGTACAAAATATGGGATTCAAACCCAGTTTGGTCCGAAACCCAATGTTCTTCGCATTGTACTAGGTTGCTTTCTCATTGTGTATTAAATGTCAAACAATGATTAGGCATTGAGGAAGCAGATGTGAAGCTTGTCTTCAAAGAAAAACAAATCTAAACAGCTGAGGGTTAGAGTTGGATATGAAGATAGGCATCAGAAAGTGTTCATGGAATGTGTGAAGATTGCCCATCTGTCACTTCCTGGAGAGTGTGCTCTTCCCTCTTCACACATGTGTTACCTTATGTATACAACCAATTTCTGCTCCTGTGTCACCTCTCAGCATTTATCAGTGTGTGTGTTGAGGCGTACCTACCTGAGTTCTTTTCATCCCTATGCGTTGCAGGATGTTTCTAACCAAGTAATAATTCTTTTCGTGCAGGAGGAAATTCCCAAAACATTAAGATCAGCGATTTTTTTAAATATCATTAACACCTATGATAGTGTCTTATTACATTTGGAGGGAAATATTTTTCAATGGGAAATCTAGAATATGAGTCATCATATACTTTTAAATTTTAAATATCTACTTTATATATGTATATAAATATCTATATGCTTTTTCACTAGCACATATATTTTAAAGTTAATTTTCCTTAAATGTTCTTTAAGAATCTAAGAGAGAGTTTTATTTCTTCTGCAGATACAAACTTCATCTCAGAATAAGCTCCAATGTGGTGGCACGCTTAAACTGTATTTATTCTTGACAAAGGTAGTACTCATAATGTCCTGTAAGTTTAGTTAGCACCTGTGCCCAAAGATAAATGTTTTCACCTGAATAATTCCTTTAAAGTTTTACAGTTAAAAGAACTATAGATTAAAAGTAATTTAATATTATTGGCATATAAAAAAGAGTGAAACATTCACCAACGTCACTGTATGTTTATGGGTGTGTGGATTGTTCATTTCTAAATCATTCGCTGACAATTGCATATTATGTTTGCATCTTGGAAATTTAGACATGCACTTGCTGTTGATGTTAATGCTGGCTTCTTCTAAATTCTGGCCTATATTGAAAGAGTTTTCACAATAAAACAAATTTTACTCAGTGTTTCAATGTATTTGACCTTTTAGAAGATACCCTTTTGAAAGGAGAGATTCTTGAACAAACTTAATTCTCTAATAGTCTCTGTCTAGTCTCTCCTTAGCTTTTTATATATTTTAGTGTTAGAGAGTATGTCTTTACGCATTATAAATCTAAGATACCAGAGGGAATTATAAGTGCCTTCCTTCCTCCCTCCCTGCCTCCCTCCCTTCCTTTCTTGTTTCCAATGGAGCTACCACATTAACAAATTTTTGCTTTCCAAAATTCAGCGCTAATTGTGAAATGAGTCTTTAATGCAATATATGATTATATTTATTTCAAATAATGATATTTTAAATAACAATTAAAAAAGGTAATTCAAAATTACCTTTACAGTTCCATTTAGCAACAACAATTCTTGAGATGAAACATTCAAACTCTGTGAGAATATGTCATTTGACTGGATTTCCAAAGTCTTCATTAAATCTTACTTTTCAGTCAAAACATTGGTGGTTTTTTTGAGTTCATGAAGGAGAATACATCCTCTCTAAGATTTTAGGTTCAATACCTTCCTCACCACTGATATTCAGATCAATCAGTGCTAAGAAGGGTTCCATGCAGGGTGTTTAAGTCTCTTCTAAGGTTTAGAAAGTTTTTTTCTCCTTTTGCAAACCAGGAAACTGACTTATACCTGGAGCAATTGTGCCTCTTTCTGATAGTGTTACTAGCATTGAGAGGAGGGGAAATATAGGAGTTTAGATGGTCCATTCAAGAATCTAACAGCTGTATCATCTCCCAGTCATGAGAGCTTTAGGAAGAGTTTGTCATGTAACATCCTGGATATTTGCTTCCCTCCATAAACCTGTATATCTTCATCATGTACCTTCTCAAACCAATTTAAAGAAATGCATATTTCCTAAGCTAGTCCCTGTATTATGGTTCAGAGCCAATTTTATGAGACCACCACTTAGCTGAGGTAAATGTCATAAATGGAAAAATATCATGTGTCTGTAACTGCCTAACCTGAAAATACAAGTATTTCCTTTAATGTGACACCATCCATGTCCATGAAACAGGAGTGATGGAATTCAGGCCACAATTAACATGCTGGACTATTTTCCCTCAATATTGTTGCCGCATGGGGAATCAATGAACTCTAGACCATAAGAGAGAAGTGTAGGAAGTATAATGGTAGAAAAATATAAGAGAAAAAATAATCTCTTGATGAGCTAGACATGGGCTTTTTATATTATTCAATGTGCTTGTCAGTATTTTTTCAATTTAACTAGGGAAGAAATGGAGCAAAATAAAATATAACCATGAGACGGAGGTAGGAACTGAATGTGTGGGGACACTACTGAGATAAGTCAAGTAGCTTTATTCCAAATAGACCTTCAAGTGCCAGCAATACCCACTGTATTTCATCTAGATACTTACTAACAACCCCATGGTTGAGGGCGGGGGCCGGGGGGTGGGGGGCGTTGAGAGTCTACAGCTCTCAGATGAGGTTAGCTGGGAAATGCTTTCTCCTGCATGTGTGCAAGCAAGGGTTCATTGAGGATCCAAGTTTATAGGTTGTAACAACTTTTATGTCTGTGTGTATTTGAAGACAGATCTTCCATATTGACAAATACCTTAGTGATAATGAAGTGTTAGTAAAATTAAATCTTTCTCTACTGCATAAATACCTAATACGGGCTGCCTTGATACTTGATATCTCCCAAGGACCTAAAAAAATCACTTTTTTAAAAAAATAAATGACTCTAGAAACCGAGAGAACAGAACTTAATTTTTGTCATTATTGTTGTATATATGTGTTTGGTTTTGTAATTTCTTTTTTTAAATTCCAACATTTTTTTCTGTTTTAATCCTAACCTCATTGACAATCTTTTATGATAATGTAACTATGGGATTTTAATCTCTGTTGTTAAATCAGTTGTTAATTAAATGTTATTTAAAGGTTTAGATGTTATATTAATTTAAGAAGATGCAATATATGACTGGAACTACTCCAGAAATATTTAATTAATGACTATCTTGCTCAAGAGAATCTGTGTCAGAAATCATTGACTTAATAATAAGCTTAAGTGGCAAAAAGGAAGATTTTTCAAAAGACTTTACAGATTCTCTTTTTTATGAGAAGACGAAGTAGGAAGGTCAAATCAATCCTAGAAGATCCAAATTCTTAACCATAAATAAAAACCTACTTTGAAATATTTTTTTCTGTCATTGAAAATAAAATTAGCTAGAGGTAATACCAGTAAGAAGGTAGAACTACTAGAAAATAGAGTAAAACACAAGCTAAAAGGTTTTATTCTTATGTAGTCTTATTTAATCAGTTATCACATAGAAGAAACAAACAAAATGCCCCAGACATTCATCATACTTCAGCAAAGCCTGATCAAGTTGCTCCTTTATTTTTTTCTCATCTTTATGGAGATATAATTGACATGGTATGTGTAAGTTTAAGGTGTACAAGATGTTGGTTTGATACACATATATTGCAGAATAATTGCCATAGTAGGATTAGTTAACACTTTATCACCTCATATAATTCCCATTTCTATTCTGTGGTGAGAACATTTAAGATCTACTCTCTTAGCAACTTTCAAGTATGCAACACAGTATTGTTACCTGTAGTCACTACTCTGTATATCCCCAGAATCTATTCATCTTGCAAATGAGTTAATGCCCTTGACCCTCTTCCCATATCACCCGACCCTACCCTTGAATTTGTGACCACCAAGCTACTCTTGTTTCCATGGCTGATTTTTTTTTTTTTTAAGATTTTACATATAAGTAAGATTATAAAGTATTTGTCTTACTCTAGCTTATTTCAATTCATGTAATGCCTGTAAGGTCCATCAATGTTGTTGAAATGACAGGATTTTATTGACTGATTAATATCTCATTGCATGCATGTCTGCCTCTGTGTGTGTGGTGTGTGTGTGTGTGTGTGTGTGTGTGTGTGTGTACACTGTATCTTCTTGTTCTGTTCATCCATTGACAGACACAAACTATTTCCATGTCTTGGCTATTGTAAATAACCCTGCCCTAAACAGGGATTGCAGAAATCTCTCCCTCCAAGCTCTTGTTTTGATAGCCTTTGAATTTATACCCCAAAGTTGATATTGCTAGATAGTAGAGACTTTCTGTTTTAATTTTTTGAGGAGCCACCAATTTGCTTTCCATAGTGACTACAGCAATTTTTTTGCTCTCCACATCCCCCCAATACTTGCAATCTCTTGTTATTTTTTCATCAAAGCAAATCTGAAAGGTGTGTGGGGTAAATGGGGGTCATCATTCATTATCGTTTTGATTAGCATTTCCTTGATATTTAATAATGTTGAGCACCTTTTCATGTACCTATTGGCCATTTATATGTCGTCTCTGGAAAAATCCCTATTCAAGTCCTCTGCCTATTTTTTTGTTTTTAATCAGATTGTTGGGGGGCAGGGAATATTGTTTGTTTTTTGGTTTTATTTATTTATTTTTGCTATTGAGTTATTGTATGAATTTCTTATGTTTTAATAACTGTTTATAAAAAAGATAGTCTACAAGCACTGTTTCCCATTCTATAGGTTATCTTTCATATTGTTGATAGTTTCTTGTGCTTGTGTCTCCATTTCTTTCCTCAGGGGAGATCAGCTTCCTCTCCTATCTACATAGAATTTTAGGGCATATTGTTGCCCAGGAATTTTACTGTGGCCATAATTAAAAGTCAGAAGTGTAAATCTAAAGTATAATCTGAGCATAAAATTCATGAAAATCTACAGGAAATTTATAATACAAATATGTTCATAATCCTCATGCACAACTAACATTTTCAAGGTGGTTCTCTAAAGTCATGGCTTATTTTCTTCTGTTTGTTCTTGAATGTAACTGAAAATCTGATTAAATTAATAAAGAAACTTGTGTTCTTCATATTCAAATAGTGCATTCCAACAAAAAATTAAAATATAGGGAACTCCTGAAACTCTATTCATCAATGGATCTTCAAAACACTGATAATAATGACACCGATAAGAAAGCTCTTAAGAAGATTGTTCTGTTTTAAAGTCTTATAACACTGATAAAAATTCAAAATGATGTATGTTATAAGATAGCTAGGTACATTAGAAAATTCTCTTACAGACTAATGATAAACTTGCATAAATAGCAACTATTGCCAGATAAGTGAAAAATAGTATATTAATTATAGCAACAGCTAACATTTATTTATTGCTTAATTTATACCAGCTATTTTACTAAGAAATTGACATAGTTTTCTGTAATGTAATGAAATATCCCTTTGAGAGACTATACTTCAGAGCTACAGTCATTAAACCCATTTTAAAAAGAAAATAATTTTCCCAAGATCATAGAAGAATGAAGTGACAGAATTAACATGTCTGTCTGAGGAATTGAACTCCAGGGCCTTCCCTGTTCCTGCACAAGCACAGCTATCAGGCTTCATTATTGAAATATCTTGAGCACTTTCATACCAAATAAGATTGTATTAAATGTTTTCTACTGGTTAAGCTAAGAGGGAGAAAAAAATACATAGCACTACCTATAAATGACCCTTTTCCCATCAAAATTCTAGTTGTAAGAATTTTAAAAATTAAACTTCTATCCTTTCTCTTTGTGTGATTGGACCTCCTTGCTACATTTAGAATCATAATGTGTGTAATTATCCTGTGTCTTTGGTGTTTGTTTTAAAGGCACAATCAAGTTCCTGAGAATTCTACCCTACAGGACTCTGCAACATGGGTATTGGCTGGCACCAAACCCCATTGTACTCACTGGTATTCAAAAAAACCTCTCTGTGAGAGTCTTTTTGCTTTTAGGTTAGAAATCTTTCCTTTGAACTGCACTAGTTCATGTTTCTTATGTTGTGCCTTTTGCTTAAAAATAGCAGCTAGCTGCATTATTCTTATAAACATACAGGCTATTCTGGCTTTTTTAAGTGCCCAGTACTTTAAATCACATTTTATAAAAGTAAGAGGTGAAAGAGTAAACTGGCTACATTGACTTCCATTGAAGTGTTTAAGCACTACAAGAGTCTTATTTTTCTAAATATATATATGTACACACATATATTCATATATATTTATAATATGTATATAAATATAACAGACTGTATAAATATAATAATATATAAAATAGATATTTATTATATATAAAATATATATTTAAATATATATTTTAAAAATCTGGTTACTACAATTTCAAAAATATTACCAAGTTCTGTGGGAATGTGTTAAAATGCTTTTAAAACAATGAAATACTGAGCAGGATCCATCCCGCAGTTTCCTTTCTGAGAAGGACAGTACATTTTTCCAGAAGCAAAGGTTAAAGAGAGACTTCTTTTGTTAATTGATGGATCCCGAATGGTATTGTATGTCAACAGTGATTTAAAACATCAGTATCTTTTTCAGAACAAGTTTCTTAGCTATCCATTAAAACAAAGAAACAAGAGAGCTGCTCACAGAGATCTTAAGTTGTAACTGCATAACCGTCATTTGTTTATAATCATTTTTATTTGAGAAGATAGTTTACCAAGGTTAATCACAAAGTAAATACCAATTGAAATTGAATAGAGAGGCACACTTAAAATGTTTAGAATAATGTCTTCATTGTAACTGATTCTGCTTCCTGATAGATCCTCAAAAAGCAATATACATTTTATTTTTCTATTATTTTAATATTCATTTATGTAACAACTATTTATTGAGTGCTTGGTATGTAACAGGAATTGTTGTAGGCAGTGAAAATTCATGAGTGAACAAAAATAAGTCAAATGTCAAATCTCATGGAACTTAGATTTTAGTGGAAAACACAGCTATTTTAAATGATGAATAATCAAATTATAAGAGTGTGGGCCAGAGGGCAAATAGCACAGGAGAATGTGTGGAATACAGTGAAAAAAAAAATACTGAACAGACAACCCCAACAAAAATTCAGGATGCAGACTGTGGAACTACTCTCATCAGAGCTGAGAGAAGGAAGGAAAAATAAGGTGGTGGTGAGTAAAGGCACTGGAACTCTGGCGAGGGTTGTAGTATGAAATGCACATAGAGATGAAAATTCAGCATCCTAAAATGCATATAAGAACAGAAACAATGTCTTATTCATATGCTCTATCCTCAGAATCTGTCCCACTAACTAGCATAATAGATGTTTATTGAAAGTAGCAGAGATGGAAAATAAATAACAAAAGAAGCATGTGCGAACACATAATAATTCCATTTACAACTCAGTTTCCAAATATTTTTCTGAGTTATTATTTTATATAATCAGTATGATAATCTTTAGTTTAATTTTTCTTTTCATAAATTAAATAACTTAAAAGATAATAAAAGTGTCATAATCCAAAGTCATTTGTTTCTTCTTTAATTATTTCCCACCTGTCAGGCAAGGAATAATCAGAATCAATTTGTCTTGCCATAAGACTCTCCATTGCTTTGTTCCCCTGTTGTTTGATCCCTTGATAATTCATTGACTGGTATGAGTTTGTATATCTCTACCACATCCTCATATCTGCTTCCTTCATAGCCCTCATCATAATCTAAAATCATATTGTGTCTTCACGTATATTTGATTGTCTGTCTTCATAACTACAGTGGAAATGTCAGGAAGTAATACATATTGTCTGTCGTGCTAAATCCTGTACTCTAAGAATCTTACAAACAGAAGATGCACAGGGGATATACCAGTAAGGAGGGATGGAAGGAAGGAATGAAGGAAAGAAAAAGGGCTTTAAAAATAAAAGGTAATAATATATCTGCCCTCATTGTCTTATATTCTTTATATACTATTAAAAATTATCCAAAGACTTCCATATAAGAGAATAAAATGCTTAAGTGATCTTTTACTATGTATGATTGATCAAAGTCCAATCAAATGAGAGTGCATGGTTAATGTTTTTCTCAAACTGTACAACCTTGTAGGGCTTTTCTACCTAATAAGGGTACAGAATAGTTGGACCACTAAGATGAATTGAAAAAATAAATTTACTAGATCCATTAGTATTAACAAGCTTGGGAGATATAAATTGGTTAATGACATTCTAATACTATTTTTGGAATTTTTGAGACATAGACTAAAGACATTAGTAATATGGGATATTAGTAATTAAGTAGCTCTAATCTATTTTGTTAATACTTCTAATCAATACTTCATTATATTTCCACATTGGTCTTATTTAACCAAATCTTCTACCACCATTTTAAAATGTCTTCTTTAAAATAATTTATGTTGGTTGTTTTTATCTTTTACTAATTAAAAGAAAATCAACCCACAGTGTTTAAGGAGTACCTACTATGTGCAAGGAACTATGTAAAGAAGAGGTTATCAGTATTCAAAATTATCGCCATTTCCCACTTAGGAAATTTAGAACCATTTCATTGTATGAATAAATCATAGGTAGGATGTTAGAAAACAGTCAGTTGAATTTGTTGTTTCCAGTTGGAAAGGTATCATCAAAATCAAATACAAAAAGATAAAAAGTGTGAGAAGAAATTTTCATGAACTAGGAAACAACAAAATTGCAAGTATAAATAAATGGAAACTCCTAGAAGTGTTCTTTGAACAGAGAGTAGCAAAGCGGACAGCATAGTATTTGGAGATAAAATCAGAGACTGAGTTTCAATTAGAATGAGTAGATTCATAATGATCAAACTAAAGATGTTAACTGTATACACTTGTATAAAATCTAAATAACCTCATACGAATACATGTTCATATTTCTGAATCATGCTGTGTGAATGAACAAGAGTGGAGTGGAAATTTAAATGTGAGTCTCTTTTATTTCTTAACAGTCCAAGAATAAATTCAACAAATACAAATCAAATTGAAAGTGAACACTATATCCAAGAGAAATATTGCCTAATATTCTTATAGTACTTTACCATCTAAGAGCAGTAACTAAGAAATTTTCACTCTGGATAGCTCCCATATGCATAAGTGGTTG
>RJWH01000044.1:1613199-1730699 GCA_004363575.1 Solenodon paradoxus
AATTAAACTGAAATCATACAAGAAATAATATATATATATATATATATATATATATATATACTGGTACAAATTTTTAGATATTTTTTTTATCCTCTTTTTCCCTTCCAATTCCCCTCCCATACCTACTCAGGTACAAAGAGGAATTACATGTATCATATTTAATGTGGATATAAAAATGTTAAAATCAAAGGGGATAATAGTGAATATAGAATTTCATTAATCATAGTGACAATTTACTGTACAGTCATTGACTTGCTTTGTCTTATCAGTTTTTCTTACAGTGATTGTTATTCTAATACTCTGTTATAATTATTAGATTTAACTAACCTAATAAACGATTGAGGTTTAACAGGGCCAATTATCCAGTTCTCAATATAAAACCAATGGAATTCTGTGAGGTACATTTATTGACTTGAGGTTCATTATAAACAAGTTCTGAGAGCCTATACCAAAAATAGGTGATAGAAGTGTGAAATTCTAATGAGAAATGGTAGAAATACTTTTACTTATTTAATTAAAAATATGAATTAGTACAGACATAGAAGATAGCTTTAACTATCTGAAATAATAAATGTCTTCAATTTATATTTTAAGAACATGAGGAAGCAATCCTTTTCTAACTTTCTTTCAAGTTATTTAACATTTCTAAGTACTCACAGAATGAGGAATCTCTACAATGGTCTTTATAAAAAGTACTATATTGTTTACATTGTATTCAGTTATTAAATCTTTGATAAAATCGTTTCAAATATTAAGATAAATGATTGATTTCTTGATCATATCATTTAATCAGTAGCTATTTTAAATAGATACCCACAAAGCTAGCTTTGACAGAAGCAAAACAATGCAAAAACAAAGATAATAGGACATCAAAAAGTAATTATCAAAAACATTCACTGGTTAAATCACTAGAAAATCTATGCTATAAACTATTCTTAATATCAGTAATATTAATTGCGGGGTCAGATCCTGAGACAAAGATATAATGAAACCGTTAATGGTGATTAGAGATGAGCTGGAAAGGCTAGAATTGATGGGAGTTGGATATCTAAATATTAGTGGTGTGTTCAACAAACATTCTATGATTGTGAAATATATGGTTGGCACTGTTAAAGATATGGGCGTATGTTCCTGGTACTATAGGGTTTGACTCAAGCATCGTTGAGTTGAGTTGCAAAGACCCAGATAGAGGAGTTGAGAGGCCAAATTTTGAAGAACTTTTTTCCTAAGATATTTATTCTAACAGAAATGAGGCACTACTTTCTAAATGCAACATTTTAAAAATCACTCTAGTTAAAGTGTAAAGAAAGGAAAGAAGAAAAACACTTCTGAATATACAAACAACACTTGGAATAACAGAGTAATTTCAGGATGTATTAGAAGAGTCCCATCTACTATAGGGTTATCATGGCCTTCCACACATTTTCAGTCTGGTAAGCATCCCTTCCATGGGTTACCCCAGTCCATTTGGTCTTAGAATTCTCAGATGTTTCCAAAGTGATACATATATTTTGTCTAGTGCAGTACTAATATGTCTAGTAAAGTCCAGGGGTAGGGTGTTATAAAATATTAATAATTCACAACAGGAAAAAAATCATATCTTTCCATAAAACTCACATGTTACTAAGACAATTTATATTAAAGTTTTTAAAATTCCTAGTTTCTTGTGGTTCACTTAGTTTTTGAAAAAAATTAATTTCCTTGAGTTATAGCTGATGCATTAGATTACTGATCTCCTATCTCATCTTATCTGCATGAAGTTACTAACGTATATCAAGTTTTTCCATGTTGAACTGGTATTTTTCTTATTTTATGTTACTCTGAAATTGCTGAAAAACCACAACTATTTATCAGAGAAATTTGGTTCTGATAACTTTGGCAAGAAATAATGATGATCTGAATTAAAGCAGTGACAACAACTTAAGGGGTAACAAAAGAGGGTGTTTCTAATTTGAATATGTGTCGGATATAGGGATAAGGAAGAGGCATGATTCACTAATATCTTCATTTATTCCTTCAACAATAATTTACCAAGTGCTAAAATATGAGCACCTATATATTAAGGCCAGATGATCTGATGGTACTTGACATACAGTGGTGAAAAATCAGATATGGAGATATGGTCCTTGCCCTGATGGGGATTATATTCTAGCAGAGGGTGTAGAGGAGAAAAGGACAGAGAGAAAACAATAAACGAACAACCACCTATCTTACCAATGTAACTGACTATTCTAACTGATGCCAGAAAGAAATTAATAGGGTGATATAAATTGAACCCCCTGGATAGAAGCTATTTTATAAAGTTAACAGTAGAATCTCGGAGGAGATATTGTTGAAGCTGAGATCTGAAGAGTGGCAAGGAGACACGCTTGCAATCAGACAGAGGTAGAATATTCCAGGAAGATTTCTAAGATCCTGAAAAGTCAGAGTTCACTAACTGAGGTACAGAAAAGAGACTGGGAGTGAGGAGGAAATCAGTAAGAAGTGAGGTCAAAAGTTCAAGAGGTAAAAATCAGGCAGATCTTACTAGTTTTTATAGGTCATGGCAAATGGTAAAAAGTTTGAGGGTAAAGTTTTTGAAGCAAGAAAGTGACATGACTAATTATCTTTTTTTTAGAAAATCACTCTGACATTATATACAAACTACATGGGAAGGGAGCAGTAACAGAAGCAGGGACATGGCCTAGAAGATTCTTGCAGGAGACCAGGCAAGAGTTGAAGGTGGTAGTGGTGGTGGTGGCAGAGATGAAGTGAATGGATTCAAGACACAGGTTAGTATTAGAACGGAATGATCTGAGGTGTGAAAGGGAAAAGAAACCAATTAAGCAGGATTAGAAATTGTCATTTACTGAGATAGAAAATATGAGAGAAGAAACAATGGAAAGCAAGATCCAAGCAAGGCTCTATATGGGTCTATGGTTTGAAATTTCTGGTAGATGTCACATAAAAGTCAGACAGTTGACTTTATGATTCTGGAACACAGCAGAGAGTTATGGCTCACAGCGAAAAATCAGGGAGCCAGCAACATATCAAGAATAGTCAAAGAGCCAAATGAACCAGAGGGTAGGACCAGGAAAGTGGACCCTGAACCAAGTTTCAAAGGATTCCTATATTTGCCCCTAGTACGCCAGTAGAAGAAACTGAAAGAAGACTAAGGCATAGTAGTCCAGTGGAAAAAGTTGGAGTCCTCTAGTGCATACTGTCAAGGAATTGAGAGTGGCGGGTATCTCAAGAATTTTGTAGTCAAGTATATTTAATACTGCTAAGGGATAAAGAATCATGCACAGTAACAGCACGTCGTTCAGTGCAACCTGTTGAATAGCGACTTAATTTACTAGGAATTAGAACAACAGAACAAAAAGGAGTAGATGTGGGATGTATTGAACTTCTTGGTCCACAGTGCTGTTTGTGAAGTCCTTTTCTCCAGACCTGTCCCTACCACTTTCCGTTAAACACTTTCTGTATTCCGTATAACTAATAAGTTGTAATTGCTAGATAAGATTTTGTTTGTACTCACCAATTGAGGAGAAACGTGCACACAGAGGTAACCCTACTAAATGGAAGAGCTGGAATAAAAAGTGATTGGAAGGTTAGATGGTTGATAGGAAGGAAGTGCACTTAAAAAAGGAGGAATGTTGACAGTTTTGAGCACCTGTTAGGTAACAGACACTGTGTAAGTGTTTTCTGGTTTTTCACACCACAGAGTGGTAAAACTTAGCATTTTTGCAAACTGTGAAACTAGAATGCAATAAAATGATTAACTTTGGTAATGATGTGTAGTAACAGAGGAAATGGGAATTTGCCTCATGATCTACCTGACTCCAAATCCTGGTTCATTCTGACACGTGTTGCAACCCAGTGTTCTCAGTACTTGCAGCGACAGGCCTCTGCTATGTGCGTAGTGTGGAGTTTGGAAGAAGCTCAAGTGCAGTGTGGATGGAAACCATTGGGACACACTTAAATGCTATTGGATGCTTTATCCCATTCTCCTCCTTTGGCACTTTCCCTTAGCACCTACCTTGCAGCACTGCCACCATCCCTTCCAAAGTATCACCTGCCCTGGGCCCCATCTCTTCAGATCCTCTGGGTAGCCCTACACTAGAATCAGGACTCATTAGCAAACCAGCTGGGCAATAGTGGCTAAAATATCTCAATATTATGAGCTTTTGTAATCTTATCTGTAAAGAAGAGATAATTATTTCTACCTCAAACTGTTTAAAAACACATACGTAAAACCATCCAGTGTTCCAATTGCCATACAGAAAACATTCAGAAAAAAAAAAAGATTTGAATGTGAAATATCAAGGAAATAAGGCTATATTTAATGACAGTGCACAGTGATATATGAAGAGAATATGTTACTAGATGAAGAAGAGTCTAGTCAGGTCTCTATCTCTGGTATGTTTGCATTTTTCATGTCATATATCTCTATTGAGACTGAAAGCGGTCATTAGATGTTAGTGGTCATGTTTTAGAAGTTATGTGTATTTTCCCAATGCCTAAGTATGTCATTGTGAGAATACTATGATTTGATTTATATTGACTACTTCTGGAGTTTTGTCTGAAGTTATGGTATCATTCTGACCAGATGGGAGAAGAGGATTCAATCTGGTAACATAAGATAGAGCATAATTGGCTGAGGGGGCCAGGCAGTCTCCCTGAGAAACTACAACTATGTCCAGCAGGAAAGTAACAATAAGAAGAAATCTTGCAATGCCCCAAACATAAAGAGCCCATGTGATGCTCCTTGTGTGATAGTCACAGTCATTGAAAGAGCCTAAGCTGTATGGGCTTTCCTCTTGGCTCAGGAGGGGTGATGTAGATGAACTCCCTTGTAGAACCAATACAGGAAGTTCATCTAGGTTAGGTTATTTTTAAAAAGCCGTATGTCAAACCATCTTCAGAATTGGAACACCCTGGGAACACTGTATATGGTTTTTGATCCTTCCACAAACATAAAAAATCGTTTTCCTGCCTTTTTTGGCTTAATCATCTTTAAAAAGACAATTTAGTGGCATGCCCTGGTGAAGTATCAGTTAGTTCTGCTCCCTCCCACCAAGCACAGTTAACATGCATCCCAGGGACCTGAGTTCATGTCCAGAGGCTGGGGAGGAGCAACCAACTAAATTAAAATCAATAGAATTGTTTCTTCCTCTTCCTGCCTGCTTGCGTACTCACCTACCTTCCTGCCTATACCTTTCCTTAAAAAAAAAAAAAAGGAAGAAGTTGGGTAATTACCCTGAATGCTAAGTTATTACAGAAATATGAGGTAGGCACACTCACGGCTGTGTATTTACAGATTCAGAGTACAATGCAAGGTGTCCTACATGGACAGTGACCACATTTACTGGGGGAAAAAATTCTCCCCTAGACAAATGCTAATGGCTAACTGAACCTATAACTAGCCTATCTTGAGTTCATGTAAGTGACTGGGATCACTTTCAAGGAACAAAAGCTCTCTATCTTTTCAATAAACAGCAACTAGAATAGCAAGCAAATGAGAATTGAATATCTTTTTTAAATGCTCATATAATCAATAGTCTTAAATCTATGTACAAATGTTAACTATTTAAAGCATTTATTTTTTTAAATTCATTATGATTTGGTTTTCAAAGGCCAAATCACAAATAAAGAAATGTTTTCCACTATATATGAGGCAAATTACCTGTGTGTTGTACAAAACAGGCAAATATTGTCATTGTTTTCTACAAGTGGAGGCGAGGATGGCAATGTCAGATTAAAGAGGACAGAAAGCTTGGCACCGTGTTTGACTGTCCATAAGCCTTCCCTTTGCCAATCAGAGATTTACACTGATACAAAGTGAACATATTTGAAGGTAGAAAAAAAGGCCTCCATTTGAATTTATCTGGAAACTACATTTGCTCCATAGGCAATGTTTAGTCTTTATTTATATATTTTTTCATCATTATTCACATGTAGTTTTGATTCTAATCTGACCATAAACTTTCCAAACCAAACTTCTATGCTGATTAAAAGTAACAACAGTGTGTTTATTAAAGTCAGCAAATCTGTGATTCAAAAAGACACCTTACTAAGGGGTCAGGATTTTTTATTAAGAAAGAATGTCTGAAAGCATAGAAGAAAAATGCTATTCTTTGGGTAAAGCTATTCTATTGCTGTGAAAATCAGGCATTAATAATTCATTTTTCATAGGTTCATCTGCACTTCTGGCTTCTAGGAAGGCATAATAGTTTGCACAGCCTCCCAGGGTGAAAAAGGGTGTATTTACTTCCTTGAGGTTCACTTTAAAGTTAACTGACCCCTCTGTATGGGGTGCAGAAAGCAACCCTTGAAACAGGTATACAATTTCCTTCTGTTTAAAGTTGCTCTGAATTAATGTTGTCTGTAACCTCTAACTCTTGCAGCACCCATATTGAATTAATCCAATAGAGAAAAGTGTTTGTGGATTAACAAAATACTTTTAAGGTATTCCATCTGTTGGTTCTAATATTCAACATTCAAAACATTAATTATTATCACAGGCACTGGGTCTCAAACATGATTTAGAACTAATCCATGGCCTGAGAAAGTCTACCCTCTGCTAGAGGGAATAGTCATGTGGATGTTCATCACGATCTAAATGTGGAGATCTGCGCTGTGTAGTATTTGAGCAAATAAGGCAGGAAGTTATCCTAACTTGTCCGGCCAGGAAAAGTTGATATCTGAGATGAGTCTTAGGCAATGACTAGAATTGATTGGGAGTATTGGAGTGTTTTGGGAAAACAATATCATTTCAAAGATGATTAATGCAAAGTTATTTAAGCAAATCACAAAAAAAAAAAAAAAAAAAAAAGCTTGGTGGTGTTTTCAGGAAGCTAGAAATTCTTCAAGGACATAAAATGTCATTGCAGCAGGGACTACAGATGAGACAGAAGGTGCAAGCAAGGACCAGATGTTGGGATATCAGGTGCAGCAAGCTAGATGAGTATATAGCCTTGTCCCTCCATGTTTCTTCCTTGCTATTTTATGCCTCTAGTGAGGCCAAAGTCTGTTCTTTCTTATGCATTACCATCTCTTCCTGTGAGGGTCATACTTATTTCAGAAAATAAAAACATATTTCTAAAATAAAGCAACCACAACAGAAAGCCAAAGACAAAAATGTCATCATTGAACTAAATTTTGAAAAAATATTGAAAATATGCCAAAATGCTCCCAGTAACTCTCTACAAAGGATTTGAGTGATTTTTTTTGAAAGCTCCAAAATAACTTTATTAAAGCAGATAAAACATTGGGAGTATTTGTTAAATTCTAGGATGTACTGGGCAATATTTCTGTGTAGGACACAGTCAAGATGGCTTTTAGGAGTTATCTTTTTCTAATTTAATTTTTTTGAGGTAACTTTGCTCTACAAAATAATACAGATCCATATGTCCATGTTCCCATTCCTCAGATACATGACAGTAAACATTGCCTATCACCTAAAATTGCCAAGAGTTCTCCCTCACTGACCATTGGGTCCCTCCACCATTTGCCCCCACCTGCGACCCTGTTTCCTCCTGGTAACCTCAGTTCTATTGCGAATGTTGAAGGGTTGGTTTTTGTTTAATCTGTTCTTGGATTTGTTTCTTTATATTCCACATATGAGTGAGATCTTCCGGTATTTGTCTTTCTTCTTCCGATTTATTTCACATAACCCCCTCTAGTTCCGAACATCCATATTATCACAAATAACAGGATTTCATCTTTTCTAAGGGCTGTGTAGTATTCCATTGTATCTATAGACCACATCTTCTTCTGTATAGACCATTCATCTAACAAAAGGTACTTAGGTAGTTTCCAATACTTGGCAATTGGAAATAATGCTGCAATTGAGTAAATATTTTTATCTTACTGTAAGTTTAATATGGTTTCCAATTTTTCTAAAATGTATTATTTTTGTAATTAAAAAATAAACCCTTTTAAAATTAAATTGAAAAACTATTTAGTATCTTTGCAGAAACTGGTTGCCTTGAACACCAAAAAGAAATGAAGTAGTAAAGAGAAGCAGATGATAATCATCTGAATTTTTTAAATTTTAAACATTTATGTTGATTCTTATTTCAAGACAATCCCAATAGCTGCAATTCTTTTCCCCTCTATTCTTGGGAGAACATGATCAAATGCAATATTATAATATCACATTATAATTATTTTATAAATTGAAATAAAATATTTAGACTATTTCTTAGTACCAAGGATTGCTTAGAAACTATGCTGCTTGAATTATATTTGAATATATTAAAAAGTAAAATGTTAGTCTTTTTTCATTTATTTTCATTTCGCTTTTCTCCACTAAATTTTCATTTATTGACATTCAGAAACAATCCTATAAACATTATGTTTGATTAGAAATCTTTGATCTAAACTACTTTTTGATGTTCTCTAGAAGCTAATATTAAAAGAAAAATATTTATCACATCTATTATTTTCACTTATAAATTTATTATTCAAATATATTTGCTGAATTTTAAGTCATTGTTTTCTAATTTTCGCAGATGTGATAAAAATATTGTGGAAAAACTAAATTAGTACACAAGTATATGACAGAGTTGATTTCTGCCTGTTAAAAAGTTCTAATTAAAACTTTTGCAGTTTAATCCCACAAAACTTAAAATTTCATATTTCAGTTTGCATTATTGGCTTACTGAAACTGAGGACAATTTGTGTAGAAGAAAAAAAATTTTAACATGTTTGAGATCTCAAGGACTTGGAGTTGATTAAAGTAACATTATCTTTGCTGAAAATACCCAAGGTATTTGTAAGCAACATGATAAGCATGACATTTTAAGTACTAGAGTCACTTAGATTTTTTTTTTTTATTCTTCAGTTTCATATTGTCTGAAGTTGAAAATATTTAGAAACTTGATTCTCAAGGCTGATGAGGGGTGAACCAAGCTGTACTTTACATATAAAGCAGCTCTTTATCCACTTCTGATTTGTTTATTTTTTAATTAATTAATATAATATTTCTTGAGGTAGCTTTGTTTTACAAAAGAAATCACACCAGATAACCAAGAGTTCTTCACCATTGTCCATTGGATCTTAACACCACTTGACCCCACCCCAAGCCCATTCTCTACTCATAATCTTATTTGCTTTTATTCACAATACCTTGGTTCATTTTCCCCCAATAACTTTAAAGCAGGACTTTTAATATGTGCATTTGCTAAAATAAGCTTGTGTTTGAAAAAAGTGAAATTCTGCCATATATTCTTAAATGAAATTCTACCTTATAAGAAGTCAATGATATGTAGTAATATCCTTGTCCAAGTTACCTGTAAGAAATCTGAAAGAGAAGAACAGGTATTTTTATGAAGTTATGAACAACCTAGGCCAGACCCATCCTGAAAGGAAAGACCATTACTGCCTGATAGTTGTTGATTATCTCATTTATGTTTTGTCATCATCACCATTTAAGTTTACGTTAAAATATTTCAAATCTATTTCTCTAGTTTCAGTGCTGAACTAGAGGGAAAAGCACAGTCTATTGCATTTCTCACCAAAGCCTTGTATTATACTATCACTCAACATTTTATCAAGTATCATTGTGTTGAAATAGTAAAAAGGAGCAACTGAGGGAGAAAGTGCCCCAATAAATTTTAAAACTCTGTATCATCTTCTTTAACCATGTTTTCCTCTCCTGGTTTTCTTAACTCTTAGACATGCCATCAGCTCAAGAATCATTGTTTCAAATTTTCCTTTCACCGTGGAATCTATGTGGCTTGAACAGAATATTTGCTCTCTCTGAGGCTCACCAGTAAAATTACACTAACAAATCTGTGCTCTGGTCCCATGTGAGGATTCAAAGAAATAATCCATGCAAATTGCTGAAATCAGTGCTTGGCATATACAAATATTCAATAAATAAATGTTGACTTATCTTCATTATTATTGATCAAGATAAGTATTACTAATTTTAATGTCATCAAGACAGATATTCCCTTGTTTTCATTAACCACTTCATGATATCCTTCATTCTACCACCATTTATCTTGTACTGCCCATGTACTGACTTCTATGTAAACACTGGAGTCCACTGACAGCCCTAATAGCCTGCACTCTTAACCATTTCACCAGTTTTCCCATCCTTTTGTTTTTTTCATCATCAGTCTTCTAACTCAGTTGTAAAATAATCTTGCTATCCACTTTCCTACCTTGGACAGACAAGCATTACATAGGCACCCTTACAGAGTTATGGTTTCCAGCTCCCTATAAGTTAGTCAGCAACTGTCTCAAAGATTTAGCCCAAGATGCATACCATATTCCTTCTTCTCTTACCCTCATCAGATTATCTTGGTCATTTAATGATTTCGTGGAAAAAATATTAGTACACAGTACATATCAATTCTGCCCATTCTGTCCAATGAACCAGTTACCTATGTCTATGCACATATCTTCCCTTTCCTGCTGTCTTGCAGAAAGTGTGTGTATGTGACAGCAAAATTAATAACATTATCTAAGTTTCAGATGTCAGCCTTTCCATATTCTCTTAGAGCTTGTGAGAAATTATTGTTTTCTCCTTCTCTGTCTGATACCTTTAAACTCTATTCCCTGCTTCCCCCTCTAAAATACGTTCTCCCAAATAATGCTCCAACTTCTTTCTCCCAAGGTACTTGGAGGAGTTTAAATTTGCCTGACCTTTCATATTTACTGAACCCACTGCAATCTGCTTTGTAGCCTAACACCCCTGAAACTATTCTAATCATCTGATTCAGTGTGGGGTAGGCAGGAGTTAAGTCTTAGTATTTGATACTGCCGATGACTCTTTCATCCTCCTATCATGCTTGTTGCTGACTTAATCCTCCAGTCATCACTTTCACTCACTTGCTTCTATGCTACTTACACATCAGTGTCTTTTGTGCACTCAACAATCTCTTCCCAGGCAATGTTTGCACACTGTGCGCAGGCTGCATCTCCTGCCTCTTATCTATGTGCCCAAGGTAGACACAAGTCTACTGTCCAGCATGCATTTACATTGTGATGACCCAGCCAGAGGTGAACTCTGGCCAGTGTCCAGTGAAGCAGGCTGCTTCTAGCATATGCTAAAATAAAATAACTCACTTATTAAAAAAAAAAAATGGATAGCTGACTCCAGTTCCCCTAAACATGCATTCAGTCACCTTGTAGGTTCCTACTAAATTCTTGGAGGGAAACTAATAGTTTAAAGAGAGGAGAGGACAAAAAAGGCATTTCCTTTAAATAAATATATGAGGTATGATTTAATCACATACAAGCATTCAGAGTTTAGTGATTCAGGGCTCCAAATAAATGGCTAATTTTTCCTGGCAAGTTAAATTGAATTCTTAAATTATCATACTGGTGTTGGGTATTTGTAATGGAAGGAAGAGAACTCGTCTATTTTTCCCCTCAAGGCCATATTACACTTGAATGTTTCCTACATAACAGCTGCACCTGCTGGTAAGGACAAAGCATGAACTATAACTTGATTTTGTAAATAACTAACTGCCATAGGCCAAATCTTTGTGCCATACCTAATGGGCATGTTGCCTCCTCCTTCGATTGCTTCCCTTATTATATCATTTAAAAAGAAAAGGCTTGGACTGCTGCGTGTGCAAGCTCAAATCTGTTTTTGTTACTGTTTGAAATTATTTTTATTGTCATCTCAGCCACTGTCAGGCAATTGCTGGTAAAGTTTGATTTCAGAATTTAGGGTGAGTTTGCTGAGTGAAGCTGGCAGTCTACTCAAATACATGGTCAACTTTATTATTTACAGTGTTTAAGAAATGTAGTCATTCCTAAAGCAAAATTTGTATAGGAATAAAAAGGCATAATTTTATAAATTAAAAAGTAAACAGGAATAATTTGTGATCAACATAATATTAAGTGCATTTTAAGTACAACGTCTTCTTCGGAATCAAATTTAAAGCGATTCTTTGATCTTTAACCTAAGAGGAAGCTTAAGATTAAAAAAAATAGAAAAAATACTTATAAATATGAATTACACATAAAATTTGTGCTCTTTTATATTCTTAAATCATGAATACAGTTGAGTTCCAGAGACCTGAAAGCATGTTTTTTACCCTTATGTTACCTTAAGTGCTCATGTTACCTTAAATTTAGGGTCCTGAAGAATCATGCTAATCAAGAATATGGAGAAAGAGTTCTTGACCTTCTTAAATGATAAAATACCATTTAAATCTGCACTGGTATTTTCAAAAGTGAATGTTGCATTCTTTTATTCTTGATATTCTTATTGAAAACCATTATAATAATTGTTTTCATGTAATTTTATTTTTCTCTTGAAAAATAACATTATTGGCTCCAAACAAAGAAAAATGAGTTGTGAAAGTTAGATTCATCTCTTTTTATTGCTTTTTAATTGATCTTTAAGAAGGGACTCAGGCGATAAATAAATACATACACTATGTATTAGCTTGGGAATACATGCCATGTCACGCTGATCTGGACAAAATATAGTCATCATGTCCTGTTGGCCAGACACATTGCTGTTATTCAGAACCTGTTTGGTGATTACTTACTATATATCCCACACACCATGCATGCTGTTGGGCATGTCATACCTGTGTATATAAATACCAAAGGAAGGAAAAAACCTTGGGAAACATTTCTCTGAGTCAGTCTCTGCTTTTTGCTTACATCCTAATAATTGAGTATAACTATGCTACCTAAATCTAATGACTTCACCTTGATTTCCATCTACCCTAGGCACTTGTCTTCACAGGTCCTTCTCCATAAAACAAAATATTCAGTTACCTTTCACAGTTGAACTGGATTGAAAAAACATATAATGATCATGTATACTAAAACTTCATTTTACCTAGAATTTCTTTTGTGTTCCTTCCAATAAAAAATAATGAATACATATTTGTAAACCCCTAAAATTATCATGAGCTCAGACATTGTGCATACTGTGTCTAATAAATCTGACACTATATATGAATTCAGTGCTTAGTACTGACCAAACCTATCGCTCTTACCTTCACCTCTTGCTTCCCTCCCTGGAGGGAATTGTCAATAGAAACTTTCTACTTGTCCAGATCAACTTTACTTTAGGTCATCAAAAACAAATTTGCAGTTATCTGTACACTAGTTCCATCTCCAACTTCTTTGTGTCGATGAATGGTCTTGTGTTATTTGTTTTTTTCTGTTCTTCCAAAGATAGGGACATAGGAGTAATCCTCTTTGTTTTATTCATACTTTATATGTATCCTGTTTGAATGAGCTATCTTTTCTTCCATCTTCATAGAATTCCTACCCCACCCCACTTTTGTAAATGTGTTGGCACTTCCCACATGAAGTGCACCACAAAAATGTTTGCAAATGGTTTTCTGGCCTCCTTCTATTATTGTTATTCAGCACATTGATCCTGGGTTGACTTTCCTAAAATAATTATCATGAGCTTATTTTTCTTTGCAAAAATCTGAAAATAATAGAAAAATTTCATCTTTCTAATATATGAAGCTCTCTAACATGATCTCATAAATTTACCCCCTCTCAGTTCCCCAAATGAATTCCTCACTGAAATTCAGTACCCTTCTAGCCACCCCCATGGAAATCAAACCAAGTGCCTTCCTTATCTCCATAGACAGTGTTCTTCTCCCCCCTCATTTAACCACCAGACACTTCTCCAAATTCCAGATCCAGATTCAACCTTGTACCCTACAGATGGTCCTCTCTAAATACTCCGGTTAATAGAGCCCATCCTGTTCTAACTCCTAGGATGTTTTTACTGTATACTCCTTCTTCTCACAGCCAGTTATTTATATGCCTGCTCATTTCCCAAAGTTCATTTTTCTTTCTTTTCTCATATATTTGTATTGTCCATCGTACCTGGAATAGTACTAGTTATAGTCACAGGGAGTTATTATTTAGGCTATTGACTCTTTTAATTAAATTTTTAAATGTCCAAATATTTGTAGGCTAGGTGATTGCCATGAAAAGTGGAATTAACATTGCTACTATTTGTTGTTTTTTTAATTCATAATTTTAATTTACAAATGTAGAGGGTATTTAAAATGTCATCTGAATAGAATGTGTGGTAGCATCATAATAATAAGAAGCCAGGAACTTGTCAGTCATGTTTCATGAAAACAAGGAACTTGTCAATCATGTTTCATGAAAACCGAACTCAAACTGTTTAAGAAAAAATAATGATCAATTGCATCACATTCAATTTGTCCACCACATTTACAGAGCAGCTATCCTATGCCAGACTAGTGTTCATTGTGCTGGAAGCATGGAGACAAAAGAGTTCCTCCTTCCTTTGCACTCACCAGGCTGGCATTCTTGTGGAAGAAGGGCACAGTGCCAAAGAGTGCTATGTTGAAAATTGAGATCAGACACAGTGACTGGGATGTGCAGAACTCATGTAGACTTATGATCCTGCAACAATGATCTGTGTAGGCAATTCGAATGAGATAGAAATGGCTAAAAAGAGGTGGGTGAGGGAAGCTCTGTGAGTAACTATGGGAGGGAAAGTATAGAATAAAGTGCGAAAGAAGAAGCTAGTCACGATAGAGAAAGATCAGAAAGGTCAGAGTATGTGTACCTTGGTCTTGCTCCAGGACTGGGGATACTCCACTTGAGTATCAAATGATAACGCACTACTGCTGTAATGGGAGTTGGGGTTCTCCATCAACATCTCTATCAGAACCACCATGGGCCATGGGGAGGGTCTTCCCAAAGGGAAAGAATGCCCATGCACATTTTTAAGAACAATTGAAGAAGAGCCCATAAATCTGGGTTCAAGATTGCAGATACAAAATAGAGGCTCAGTCATCCTGAGTTTTCCACTTACATCCCTTAGCTTTCATTCACATGTTGATAAAGATTTGAAAGTCATTGCTCATGAAAAATTGAAAATTGGTCCTTTTATTAAAAATACTGTTGTCTTTTCAGAAGAATACTACATTAAAGGTTTTATGATTTATCTTTAGATTCCAAATCTCTTTAGTAGACCATGCCTGAAAAAGTATCTATGCTCTCATCATGTTGTTCTCAGTGAAGTGCAGATCTTTTACAGAGGTAGCTTAATATAGTGAGTAAGAGGTCAGACTCCAGAGGTGGACATGGCTCTTGTTTTCATTCTGTACCTGAGTATCTGTACCTTGGGCTTCTCTGTATGTAGTTCTCTCATCTTTAAACAGGAAAAATAATAGTTCTCAGCTCATAAGATTTGCAGTGAAGATTAAATGGGCTCAAATGCATCAGACTTAGAACAATACCTGGCTTATATTATGCACCCACTAAATATTGGTTACCATTATAATCATTACTAAACTGAAAAATGTAAAACTTCATATAAAATGCAGATTCCCCATGAAATGTTTTAAAATATGAGGTTTTTCAGGTTTATTTGACATTATAATGCTCTAATATTTTTTTTACATTTTATAAACCAATAAAAATAAACTTAACTTTAACTACAGTACACAACATCATTATTAAGACAAGCATAAGGTATAGCATAGTATTTAAGTGGTTTGAAATACTTAAAAACAATCTCAACTGAGGATCAAAACTAAAGTATGTATGTCTAATGTATGTAAGAAGTTTAATATTGAATTTAGTATTATAAACAATAATTTAGAAATGGCTCCAAAGTTCCTAAACCAAAATCAAAGCACACAACACACACACACACATACATACACACAACACATACACGCACACACACACTAAAATAGAATGTGACTATTCTATTGCTGTTGACTGTACAAAAGCAAAGAGGTTGAAACTGTCTTATGTTGTAATGACACATTTTGTTTAAAAACTATGATTTGTCAATTCTGCCATTACACTGGGTGTTTGGGTCTCTTCTATGTGTTTATTGGGATTTCTTTTTATCTAAAAACAGATAACATTTTAAGACTATATATGTGACACCCCAATTATGCCTTAACTTCATTCTTTCAGTTCAATATGTTGAAATATTTAACTAGTTTAGACCAATAAAGGAATCTTCTAAAATCAAATTTCTTTCCTTAGAAAGTTTTTATAAACACTTGACAGCATTTGACTTATGAGAACATCATTTCTTACATGAGTCTTTTGTTGACTTACTCATTTATTCTTATAGAGCCTTAAGACATATCATTTCATCTGATACAAAATGATCTTGAATGAATAAATGAGGAAAGGTATATATGAAGAACAATAGAATTTTAAAATAGTAAGATCACAGGCTATTTCTTATTCTGATTGCTGTGTGAAAAGAGGGAAGAAGAGAGAGGAAATATAGAGTAAGAGCTTAATAGTTACCTGCCATAGATCTATGCTATTATATTTCTTTTACTTTTTAAAAATGTTTTTCCCTGTTTTCCCCCTCAGGCCTGGGTCTCAAACCTGGGTCCTTGGACTTTACATGACCTGCACCCCAGCTATTTCAGCCACCTGAGCCACAAGGACATGCCTATGCTATTATTTTTCATCTCCTGTTCAGATTGTCAGGTCCATGTCAATGCCCCAATTCAGATAAGAAAATTGAGACTCAGACAAAACTATCCCAAAGCCAACAACTAATTTATGGTTGATACCCCTAGGTCAGGGAACCAAACTCATTTCTGTTATACCACATGGTGTAGCTTCCCTATAATTACCGGCATTTGTTCTAATACCACTGTGTTCCATCAATTCTCACATTAAAGTATGCAGGAGGCTAGATGTCTAAAATTTTCTGTGTTCTAAAAACTGAAAATAGAAGTCTTTTTTGCCAGTAAACTCTGTCTCCAAGCCATTTTATATTTCAATTTGATTGTTTAATATTTCTTTCTAATGCTCGATTGTCCCTCCCTTAACTTTGTTTTCCAACTGAATAAATAAATAAATAAGGAAAAAAATCAGGTTTACAGTAATGTCTAGAATCCTTGACTTTTTACTAATATTGACAAGGCACAGAATTGAACTTTAAATTTGTGTTTCCAAATAAACATCTAGTTATAAGAACTACATTGAAAGGAAACTAATGAAATTCCAAGGTGCTCTGGGTGGCTGTTTTATTCTGATCGGTGGTAGATTGCTCTATTGACCAAGTGTCAGACAGGGAGCGATACAATGATTGAATAAAAGTGTATACATAATCAGAGCAGAGAACTTTGCCAGGACCAGCTCTGTCGCTTTTCTCATAATGGTAAAGGAAATTCTTTTTTTTTTTTTTCTCTCCTCCTCTCTGAGTACAAATAAATTTTTTTTTCTTGCTGGGCCCCCTCCTCCTTTTTATTGGTGCCCCCAGATAAAATAATGCAAGGTGCCTTAGCCAGAGACGCTGATGAAATATTGTCAGCTGAGATATTAATCTGTTATCAGTTCTGTGGGTGTGAAATGTGATGGAGATGACAGAGAATCATGCTCTGCAGGCCTCAAGTAATTTACACCAAAGATATTTAGATCTATCTTTGGACATTGTAGATCAGTTATTATGGGAGGGGAAAATCCCTTGGGGAGTCTACCTTGAAACATATTTCAAATGCCAGGGGAGTTGCATGAAAATTGGGTAATGAATGAAACTCTGATTGCAGAAAAACCTCTTTGGAATGTCACTGCTCCTGCACAGTTCTGCTCTGCATGAACCTCAAGTGCTTAACCATCAGGACCAACTCATGCGGGTTCCACCATGCATTTTGATACTAACTTTCTAGCTTTTCTCCTCTTGTACCAGTCGATAGGGATGAATAAACATTCATTATGCCATTGATGGATACATCTTTTCTTCTAATTAAAAAAAAAAAAGGCTATGGTGTGTTCCTAACACTTGAGAGTCTATAGAGTTATATTAAGTTCACCAAAGAAATTTTTATCTTCTTTCTCCTGATGATTGAACATAAATCATACTTTGTTAAGAAACTCCAGTAGAATATATCTGAATGCCTATAAATAACTCAACCAAGTTCTATACAAGACTGGCTTCTCATTCCTAGTAATCAAGCTGGGATCAAAAGACTTTATAAATGTATCTTTGGGGGAAACTTCTTGAAATGGTTAGAAAAGGTTTACAATGATAATTAGCTTGGTGGAGGTGACATAATACTCATTCCTAGTTTTGATGTAGAAAGTGAGCTAGAAACAAAGGACCCATAATTGCTTATGTGTCATAGGTCTTTACCATGAATAAAACCACAGTATCAGCAGTCTAGTGTATCTATACAGAGATCCCGAGTTAAGTTACAGATAGAAATCTATCTATAGAAATCCATCAAATTTGATGTTCAGGGTGAAATTTTTTGAAAGTTTAATAATGGAAATATACTCATAGAAATACTTAGACTTACATGTATTCCTATGAGTATATTCCCAGTTACAAATTTAAAAGTCTCCTTTTTAAAGTCTGTCTCTCAGTGGAATTGGTCATTGCACTCCAATTAAATATGTCTTTCTCTCACAACCCCTAAAAAAAGTCATAAGATATTTGTTTACATGAATGTTCACAGTTTTTAGAATACAGCCTCTTACAGGGTCAAGAAGTGTTTCCTCAGAGCCTGGTACATAATAAATGCTTAGCCAGAAGTAGAATAAACACATTAGTAGAATAAACACATTAATGAAGGAAAGAAGAATATGTGAGTTGAGGCAAATATGTAAGAAAATTACCAGTAAAAGGGATAGACTGCCTTGGCTTTTTTTTTTTTTTTTTTTTTTTTTTTTCACTATTAGAAAGGTTAAAAAAAGAAAAGAAAGAATAAAAGAGGGATACCTAAATAATTTTACCTGTTGTGGAATCCAATGATGGAATAAAAACTGCCCAAAGCAGTAATATTCTATTCTTTACACCTGCACTAGAAGGTAATCTTTCAAGTGACATCAGAAACATAGGGATTTGCTTCAGACTTTGAGGGTACATGAGCCAGTTGGATTCTAAAGAAGTGAATTTCACAATGAAAGCCATTTTTGACCTTGGAAGTTTTGATCCAACTTACTTCATTCCAATTTTCAAAATAGGGCTCAGAACAACTTCCAGTTATACCAACAGCACTAATAATTTCCAAAGTTATATTAAAGTAATTAAATTTGGCACTACCTTACCTGAAATACCTTACCAGTTAGACCTAGTGTATATGAGAATCTCTCAAAGTATATCTCAGTAGAGGAAATTCCTCAGTTCAACAATAGACTTTCAAATGCTGTCAAGGCCAATTCATTCCATATTGACATATGACATTAATTCTGATTTATCAGATTGCTTAGAAAAACACAATTCGTCACTAAGATTTTTTTTAAATAGCAGGTTGACACCATTAGTGCTCATTTCTGCCATATTCTCTGTTACTCTGATCGCAACCATTTCAAATGTCTGAAATTTGGTAAATGACTCTCTTCCATTAATCACTACTATTTAGAACTGAGTGCAATTAAAATTTGATACTAGAAAGAAAAACTCTGGTCATAAATCCATCAACAATGTTAAGATGGAGAAAATACACTTTTTACATACAGACCCCTGTAGAGTCAATTTTTGAATAGGCCATCCAGGAAATCATTATTTCTAATATTGTTGATTTCATTCATCATCTTAGCCCTTGCTCTCTTGACCCTTTCAAATCCTGACAGGAGTTCACAGGGACCAGATGACATTGTGGGGACCAAGGAAATATTTCTCTGAGGTTCTTTATAGACTAGACAAATTAACATTTGACACAAATAATAAAAGTTCAAATTTAATAACATACAAATGGAGAACTTACATGGCAGTAATTTCTGAGGCAACTGGATCAGATCAAAGATTTAGATTCTGAGATGAGACCTGGAGTGTCAGGGATTGAAGAGAGAGAGGCCTTCACTTGGCACAGAAGGATGACTCATCTATAATCTAAAGAAAAGATAAATAACTTCCCTTTCTACTTTCCTCTGGGGTATAAAGGAACAATCTCTTAAGAGAAGGGTGAAGCTTAAGGGAGTGATGATGTTTCTTTGATTAAAAGAGGGACTAGAAAGTTAAGAGAAATTAAAGCGTCTTCTCTGCCTTGGGAGTGGTCCTCCATTGCTCTTGGCTCAGGAGATCAATCCTGAGAGATTTGAGGGGATCTGTTTTAGCCCCTTTACCATCACTACTGGATTTTACCTGTGAGGCAGTGGCAATCTTGATTAGGCATGATTTTTTCACATGCTTCAAAACATAGAATCTGGAGGGTGGGGAGGAACACATTGGTTTTGCTGTCATAGAATAGTATACAGAATTTCACAGAATAACTTTGATAAAATATTCATCCAAAAGATGACCTTCCCACCAGGCATGAAGAAGGGAAAGGATTAAAGAAGTGATAGTGGATCAGTGAAATTTTAAAATTTGATTTTAGGAGAAAAGCAATTTTTATTTTTTTAATTTCAGAATTTGAGGGTAGAAGTGAGAGCCCCTAGAAAGGTTAAGCTCCCAAGGGCAGAAGCTTTTTCTGATTACTGAATGCGCTCTTAGGGTGCACAAATGGGACTCAGAGGAAATACTTTATATAAATAATGAGAATGAAAGTGACTACGGAAAACACCGTTGTCATTAGTCTGCAAAAGGGAAGAAGTGGTGGGAACAAAGAACAACTTTCTGGGTAAATATCAGGTTACTTTGCTATATTGTGTTTCCTAGCTATTAACATGTTTTGTTATATTTTGTTTTCAAGTAATTTGTGATTACAGATTCAATTATTTTTTTAAGTTTGTGAAAGCACTAGTTGACTCTGGAACATTTAAGATACACACACACATACACACACACCTACAAACTTTCTTATAGAAATTTAATAGTTCTTTGAAATAAAACCCCTTGAGATGGAAATTTCAAGAAACCTAAAGCTATATGTAAAACTTATTGTATCATAGATTAAGGCATATCACTCCTAGGATATACATTCCCAGTATAAATAACATACTAGAACCTATTCTATCTTTGTTTCTAAATAGGTGATGTATTTTATGCACTTGGGTAATATTTTGCATATAAAGTAAATGATCATTTTTTCTTTATTTCCAATCTGTCCTTATCAGTCTTCCCCATTCAAAGAGTTGTTGGAGTTTCACATGCCTTCTTCCACAAGAAAGGGATGAGACAACAAAATAAATCCAATCAAAGTCAATTATTAGCTCTATGATTCAAAATCCAGGACTCTTGCAAAGACAAAAGATTTGAAAGAACATGGAGTAACAAGTAACAAGAATAAGGCCTGCCTGTCTCTAATTCAATATCACATAGTATTCCACCGATGGGTAGGTGGACAGAAAGATTAAAAGAGAAAAGAGACTAAATGCTAGTGCTGTACTACGAAACAACCTTTGTTTAAATTCTACCCATAATGAATCCTGGTAAGGAAAAGATATAAATCAAAAAGAATTTGGGCTAAGGAAGGGATAAGAAGGATCTTGCAAGGTCCCCAAGGTCCCCAAACATGAACTGGGGAGGAAGAAGTAAACACTCTATGTGATATGTCTAGTCAGAAAGATTTAAGGTGCTCTGACCCAAATTTCTGCAGAAGCATACTTGAGCAGTAGAAGGTTTTGCCATTGAGCAGGGAGAGTGTGAAAGTTGCCTGGAGAGTTGACAGCATAGGCCGAGCCACTATGAGCAATATAAACATAATGTGGGGATGAGGGAAGACCCTTGCCTGAAGGTGCTAGAGTGGGTAACAGTGATCCCAGGCCAAAACACTGATCACGACCCCAAACTCCCTGCTGCAGAGTAACAGATCTCCTCAGAACTACTTCCATATAATATAAGAAAAAAGGAGAGGCAGTGATGGGGTAAGAGGTGGAAGAGCACTACAATTTACCTTTCTCCATCTGGAGAGACCTGTGCAAAGACCCCAGAGCAGAGTTTGACAATTGTGTTCAAGAATTAGGGACAGGATAGCTGGTGCCAAATCAGTAAGGGAAGAGTTGTAGGACATGAGATCAAAAGGAAAAGACAGTGACACTGTGGGTCTGTGTGCTATGGTAAGGATTTGACTTTTGTTCAGATATCAAGAAACACTTGGAGGGCTTTAAAAGAGTTGTTACATGGACCTCCTGAGAACTTCATACAATTGCTCTGGTTATTGTCTCAAGAATAGACTTACTAAAGGTAAGGTAGAAGTGGAGAGATCTCAGAGGAAGGTATTATAATATTCCAGATAAGAGATGATGTTTGCTTTTGTTAAGATGGTAATATAACATTATATGTGATTAGAATAACTATTTAATAAATATGGTGAACACATGGTCCTCAGTCTACTTTTAGTAATTGGTGAGAAATTTAGCAGTCATCAAAACAAATTATGTAGACCAAGCTTTCACCCCAAGAAATTTCATGTGTTCATTACCTTCAGAAATATTAAGTGATTGAGTTCAAATATGCCTTTGTTCTTTCAGAAGAAAAAGACTTAAATATAGAGAAGACCAAAATGGAGACCCACTCAGGAGAAAAATACTTAACTTTCTGATATTAGTTTTCTTTCTTGAAAAAATAAAAGAAAAATTTAATTTTCCATGAATATAGGAAGGTGAACTTACTGGTTATTCTCCTGTGAAATTCACTTGTTTGCTTAATTTGCTATTAATTTCTAGTAGGAAACCTTGACCATTAGTGAGTCACATGCAAAGAAAGTGTAAAAATGATCCATGTGGTCCCGGGAAAAATGGCCTTCATTGCCTCAAGGGCTGTAGGCCAGAAACTGATTCCAGGTCCATGACTTGAACATCAGTGTCCTGGGTTAGTCAGCTTCCTTTCTTCAGCTTCAGTGCTTCTGTCTGATCAATGGACACAGGAAATTTAATTTTGTAAGTTTAATGACACTCAAATAGATGTGGGTTATTAAATCACCAAGAAAATGGTGTCATTTTAAAACTGTTTTTTTACATTTTGTTTTTACTTTTTTCCCTTATAACTAGATCATTTTCTTCATACTTCTCTTACATATGCCACCTCTTTTTCAAGAGTGATGCTGCCATATAACAATTACAGAAAGAAATAGTGGACAAGGTATTTAATACTTCAAAGTATTGTATTATTGTGCATACTCCTGATCAACTACTTTATAATAAAATCACTTTCTTTCTCTTTTCCTAAAACAAAGTCTTTCTACATGCAACCTTGAAAATTATGCCTCCAGCAAGGTGCAAATTCTCAAGTTACAAGTGTTGATTTAGTTTATCTACCAGTATGAACAATAGATCCAGTCATTAGGGTCTACCTATTCTAAAAGCAGTTTTTAAACTTTTAAATCCCTTCTAAGATGATCTCTGAAAAATGGCTTCTACACTCCGAGGAAATAAAATGCAGAAATGTTCACATTCATGAGACAATAGCTTTGACTGAATGCTGTAAAATGAAATCTGCTCTTTGAGTTTTTCTTTCAAAAGAAAATTGCATAAATAATACATTTGGGCCTTGCAATACCAAACAAGCACAATAGCTACTTTACAGCTTTCATCAAGATGAAGGCCATCTTTTTCATTTTATTATGGAACCATTAATACAATATCATCAATTCTGATTGGCTGTAAGGTCCCTAACTGGAGGCATGCTGTCAGCTGTCAGTGGAGGTGCTAATTGACTGGGTTGTGGTGTGGCACCAGCCCAGTGACTGGTGAGCTGATCAAATCTGAAACAATGAAAACTTTTCAAATTGGGGGTCATGGCCTTTGTCTCAGGAATATTCAGATACTCTCTACCTTCATTATACCCTCCCCGCCCCCACCAATTTCTCCTGAGAAGCTCTTAAATGAAGAATGAATAATAGAAGTGTTTACATATAGATAACTCTTCTCATTCCATTTTTTGAATGGCTTTGGATATATTTCTGTCCCAATTAGCCTTTGTACCAGTCTGTCAAAGACATTTTTCAACTCAGAAAATAAGAAAATAGGTAGTGTTTTATTGTCTATATCTCTACCTATTTTCATTTCAAACAAGAAAGATTTGTTACTGGGAGGAATGAAAGTGATGGCGGAATTAGACTTTCTAATTATTCCTGGATTTAAATTATCCTTGCTATTGAGGTCTCTGTCCCATGACAACAGATAATTGAGAGCTGGCTGTAATTGACATAATAGAGTTTGTTTTTACTTAAGGCAAATAGAAGGACACAGTGAAACATTAGTTTTACCCTCTAGGTAAAAAGAACACATGGCAGAGAGCCACAAATCAGGGTTTAAAGGGATTTTCTAACTTGGGATAAATACAGTGCTGTAGAAGGAATTTAAAGAAAATTCAAAGCAACCCATGGATAACAGCCTTATGTTATATGGATTTAGCACAACTTGCTTTAATTCCTGATACAGTGGAATTAAACAAGGTAGCATAACTTTTTATTTTGTAACACTTTTGTTGATTTTTATAAAAACAAATTTTTTCTTGTGAAACTGATTTTTAAAAACTCTCTAAAAATTATTTGATATAAAGTAGTATTTTTATCTGTGGAACATAAAACTGTTGTTGAATATGTTAAGACATACTTCAGTTCACTGAGGAAATAGTTGAAAACCATCTACTTTATGTGTACTTTGAGATGTTGCTGGTACAATATTGTGTCGATATTACAGGTTCCCTCTCAGACTGCTACTCATTGACTGAGTGAGCTGTACAAGTTACTTAACCTGTCAGTGCCTCTGTTTTCTGATCTATGAAATGGAGATGTTAGAATCTCCTCCATAGAATTCATAGGAGGTATACATGATTTAATACATGTATAATAATTCAGAGGATTGCCCGGCTAATGAAAAAGTGTTCATTATATGTGCGCCCCAACAGCATTTCAGATGACAGAAAAGTAAAAGTAAACAAGGAAGCAAAAACCAGTTACCATTTTGTTGTTGTTGTCAGCATTACATCCTGGGAAGATTCAAGAAAATCCTATTTAGCAACAAATGATTGCTCCTGAGATTGACTGAATTAGATTTGAGGATTGTCAAATATAGTTGGCATCAAATATTTGTGTTTGCTTTTTTAACAGGGAAATTAAAACATTGGCAAGTGCCTTTTAATTTGATTTTTAATTCTCCCTTTGGAGACTACACATAAAATATTCATTTATCTTCCATTTCTGTTTGGTAATATATGCTTGGCAATTAAGAATTTGATGTACTAAGAGATAAATGTATTTAGGTTAAGTGTTAGTGCTTTGTATAAACCTGCCTTTGCTGGAATTGTATAATACTTCTTATTCTTTGGAAAGAGATGAAACAAACTCCTAATTTTTAGAGCTTTGGAAATGCCAGTGTGTCCCTACCCTCCTCAATAAAATCGCTGACATTAGGAACTCCACCTTAATTTTACTGTTCAAACACAAAATGCTAAGCACTTAAAAGGCTCACAGATTACTCTTTACTCTTTGCATTGATATCACTGATTTGGTCAGGATAATTCTAAAGCTCCCTAAGATTGGCTTTGTTGTTGTGGGATATTGGTAATTAGAAACTGATCATGGACTTAACATTTTCCAGTATTGATGCCTACTCTCCAGATCAGCCCAACTTTTCCCACTTTCTGCTTATTTCATTTAACCCTTCCCACCCACCAAAAAAAACTTTCTTTATATAAAGAAAGATGAGCATTAACAAATTAACATACATCTTCTATTAAGCAAATAGGTATATCTGCAGGAGAATGATATTAAGCAAACATCTATAGCAACAGTGTGTGTTAGGTTCATAAAATGATTGTTACCTATAATTTAACTACCAACTTGTTTTCCTAGTTATTCCTTTCCTTTCAGTATAATTTTATTCTTTAGAACTTATTTATTATAAATAATTAAAGGATAGTATATTTGAATTACAGAAAATTTCACGAGTTGGTGATATATCAGAGTAGAATCAAGATACATGTTTTTTGTTGAGAGGATTTGCCTTTTCTCAGGATCAGATGACACCTATGTTATGTGAGTAGGTGGTTCTTTGAAATAATTTTCATGGTTGAAGAATTTCAATGAAAGTTTGTATTTCTTGGGTATTAATCTACATAAGTTATCGAAAGCAACAGTTTGTCTTTGGCTAGAATTGTATCAACATTTTGGGGTCATATTTCTCATCTTTTACTAGCCAGTGTGGTAATTTAAAGCTTTATTCCTTTGATTAATTTTAAATGAGAATGATACTTCTGATTTAGTAATGTAACTTATTTTTTAGGAAAAGCCACAGTACAGGGGTTGGATTTGAGAAGAAGGCAGCAGAAAGCAGGACATAATCCAAGGAATATATGTTTGGTGGTAAAAAAATTTTGAGAATCGTAGAACAGAGTTTGAAGTCTCCTTCCAACCCAGTAATTCATTACATAATCTATTGTTTGAATTTTCCTGTCATACTTTCATACTCTAATGCAAACAAGATTACTCCTTTTAAGAATGATTAAATCTCAAATTAGACATATATACAGAATTTGTCTTCCCCAATATAGGCATTATGATGTCTTAAGGTATAACTTAATGGTGTTATATATATATATATATATATATATATATATAAATGATATTAATGGTGATGTGCAGCTCTCGAAATTGAAGATTTATGCATATTTGAATATAGATTATCAAGTCTGTTGGAGATTTGACTGAGAAGGCTATCCTATAACTAGCTTCAGATGTGCTGTGCCTGCTCTCAGTTAATGTACAGTTATTTCATCTTTATACAAAGACTCCCTACTTGAAATTTTCATTCTACTCACATATCCAGATTTTTAATTGATTTGATTCTTATCCATGCTTATATGATGCAAATTATTTTTAAATCATTCCATAATCAAGTATCCTAAAGAAATAAGCTTTGATTTAAAAAAAAAAAAAAGGGTTCATTCAGGTCATTGAAGTAACAGAAAATGGGGCACAATCTAAATGATCAGAGATAGTTTAAAGAAATTATTTAGTAGACTGTTTCTCATCTATTAAAAATAGTGTTTATTTTATAATAGACAGATTTCTTCTCATAATGTCAAGTGAAAAGAAAATGTCAGATGCCGTATTTTATGTATGATAGCAATAAAACCTATAAAATTAAAGCAGAGGAAAAGTCATGAATCAGAAAAAATACTGTAAAGAAAAATACTGAAATATTAATAATTATAGTAGTGTGCTGGGTATCAGAACCATGAGGAAAATTTCCTTGTTCTATTTTTCTGTAGTGAGCAAATATTGCTTTTATAATTAAAATTATATATATGCATACATATACTTTATTTTATAAATTTATTTTAAAAGATGAGTGAAGTCACCTAATATTCAAAAATTACACGTTGCTAACCATGGTTAAGGCATTGTATATTTAATCACCAACACAGTGAGCTAATTTATATTTTGTAGGTGAGGAAACTTAGGAACAAAGAGTTTAAATAACTTGCCCCAACTTACACATTAGTAGATTTGAAACTGAGATTCAAAACCAGGGGATAAAGTTTTGTTCTGTCCTTTACTACTACTACTAAATAGCAGAACTGAAAAGTTTTATATTTTTATTTTTTAAATATTTGAACATGATCAAAGTATAGATGGTATATCCATGTACCCACTCCTGAGTGCTGATACTGCAATGTCAAAACATCTTTATCTAAATCAATATTGTTCCCTTTGAATATATCAAGAGAAATGTCATTTTCCAGTGATTATACTATTTATTATTTTAATAAGAATAGTTACTGCTTTAAGGTTTTTAATGACAAAGCAACTACACATCTATCAAAATACATACAAGCTCTAAATAAGCAAAACTATAAAGCTTCCATGAAAAGAAATCATAGAATTAAAAAAAAGGAGAGATACTCCATGTTTATTGATAGATTGATTATTGTCAGGATGTCAGTTCTTTCCAACTTGATTCATGGATTCAACAAAATTCTAGTTAAAATGACAGTAAGTTATTTTGTGGCTGTGAACAACTTGATTCTAAAGTTTTTATGAAGAAATAGAAGACAATGCCCAGCTAACACAATAGTGAAGGAGAAAAGTCAAAAAACTGATGGTACTACAGTTATCTAAGTAATATGGTATTGGTGAAAGAAGAGGCAAACAGATTAATGTAACAGAACAAGAGACCAAAAATATACCCACACAAATACAGTTCACTGACTGCTGATAAAGGAGCAAAGACAATACAAAAGAGGAAAAGATAATCTTTTGAAAAATGATTCCAGAATAGACAGACATCCACATTAAAAAAAAAATTAACCTAAACACAGAACATAACTTCTTTAGAAAAAATTTAACTCAAAGCAGATTGCAGACATTATTCTAAAAATCACTCTAGAAGACAACATAGAATAAAATCTAGATTATCTTGAATTTGGTGATGACTTTTAGATAAAATACCTATGGCACAATCAATGAAAGAAATAATTGATTAGCTGAACTTAATTACAATTAAAAGCTTTTCTGCTCCACAAGAAACACTGTCAAGAAAATGAGAAGACAAATCATAGACATGAAGAAAACATTTACTAAAGACATAGTGATAAAGAACTGTATCCAAAAATATACTAAGAATTCTGAACCTCAAAAATAAGAAAGCACATGACTCTGAAAAAAAATAGGTTAGAGATATGAAGATATTTTACAAGAGAAGATATACAGATGGTCCATATGCAGATGAAAAGACGCACGATATCAGTTATCATTAGATACATGTAAGTTAAAACAAGAATGAGATACCACTCATTACTTTTTAAAATGAAAAAGATCCAAAATACTGACATCAACAAATGCTGACAAGGATGTGGAGCAACAGGAATTCGTAGTCACTGCTTTTGGGGAGTGTAAAATGGTACTACCACTTTGAAGGATAAGTTGTCAATTTCTTACAAAATTTAACATAATCTTACTTATATGATCTAGAAATCTCACTCCTGGGTATTTACCCAAATTCGTTGTAAATGAATGTTTACCCAAAGACCTTTACATGGATATTTCTAGCATTTTTATTCATAATTACAAAAACTGAAAGCAACCAAGATGTCCTTCAGTCGGTAAGTGGATAAACTGTACAAATAGACAATGGAATATTATTCACTACTAAAAATATTTAAACTCATATCAGGAAAAGAGAAAAAGGGATTTTAGCTGAATATTAGTTAAAAGAGAAAGACAGTCTGAAAAATCTATTGTTCTATTTGATCCCAACTCTCTGTTATTTTCTAAAGGCAAAATTATAGAGACATGAAAAAGATGAGTGATTTCCAGGAACTTGGGGATACGGGATGGATAGGCAAAGAATATTTAGGTCATGAAACTTTTCCATCTGATACATAATGGCAGCTACACATTACTTATTTGTCCAAATTCATACTTATTTATCCAAATTCAATAACAAAAACAAACTCTAATGTAAATTATGAATTTTGGGTGATAATTACCTGACAATGTAGATTTATGGATTGTAACAAATTTATCAATCTGGTGGGAAATACTGATATTAGGGGAGGCTGAGCATGTTAGGGAACAGGAGTATATAGGAATTTTCTATGCTTTCCACTCATTTTTTCCTGAAACAAACTGTTCTAAAAAAATGCAATACATTTTTTAAATAGACTGCTTAATATGCTAAGATAGTCACATGTTTATCTCATTTAATTCCCTTTTAGTAGAAATGATTCTTTTTCCATATTACAGATAAAATTATGATAATACAAAATGTCAGTTATCCAAGGGAATTAGATGCCAAGGTGCATGCTTGTAACCATCACAAATTCAAGGCATTTTGAAAAATTCCTGGTGATCTAACATGGAATTTTGCATATGATCAACAAAAGCAAAATATTCATTCTCTAAAGATAGTATTATTTTCTTCTTGATAATGAAATTCAATATAGAGAAAAATCTAGTGGTAAAGTTGAGCAATAAATCTAGATAATACTATTATGAACTTATAAAACACAGAGTTCTCAACTTGGGTTCCTTGAGTCAAACTTGATCACAGATATTTTGTTTGTAGTGACCCTACTATTGGCAGGATAATCCACACATAATTCCATATATCACTTCACCGAAAAGCTATGCTCATATTCTGATGTGGCATCAAGTAGCTGAGAATGGTTTGTAATTCGCCCTCTTAAGTGGCCCTTGGTCTCTTCATTTTTCTGTCCATCCCATCTCCTTTCTTATCTCTGCCACTGAGGCTAAGTGGCAGCAAATCTTAATAATGGCCTTTGTGTTATTTTTCATCTGGTAGAACTGAGGACATTTTTCTTATATTTATGTCTTGATGGAAAATATAAGGCGCAAGAGGTTCTCATGTTTCATGAAAGGGGGGAGCAATTACTTGTGGAATGCTGACTGTCCTATCATCCTAATATGCTAGTACATCATGTCTGTGTCGGAAAAATACCACATTATTCACTGATATAAAAAACTAAAAAGAATTCTGACACAATATATGGAAAAGTGGATGATAAAAGTTTAATTAACTGGAAAATACTGATATTTAGACAGGGTTTATTTTGAAATGCAAATAAAAGATGTGGTTCTGTAATAAAAAGCAATGTGTATTAACTGACAAAAATTTCTCTAGCATCAAAGCTTTTTATAGCTGAACTGTTCATGAAGAAGTATCTATATAAAGAGGATAGCAGAAATTATAAATCCGTAACAGGATCAAGTATTTACAAATACAAATCTAGCTAGAAGTACAGTCCGGAGGATAGAAGACAGACTTGAGAATTTACAGGATGAAGTAAGCAAACACTTTCTATTGTCATTAATGAAAGCTGAAATATAAGTAACAATACCCATTTTTGATGTGATCACAGTACTTTGGGGGCTTGGTACCATGAAAGGGATGCAAAATTATTTATTTTATAAGAAAACCCTCCACAGGGGAATGCAGTCATTTAATGGGTAAGCATGAACAATCTATTGCTATTGTAGCAGTATGAAACTTAAATATAAAGCAGCAATATTTGACTGGGACAGAAAATTTACAAATGCTCATTTTATCATTTGAGGTATCTCTTTGAGCAAAAAAGTGAAAAACATCACAAACATATTAAAGAACGTCCTCCTGCATGGCTTAGTGATGTCTTGATACTTTGCTTGATGAAATGGAAACAGTTGTTTCTCAACTATACCACACAGAGGCTAGTAACTTTGTAAGGCATGATGCTAGGATATATATACATATACTGTATACTCATATGCATGCACACACACAAACAGTTTCTCAAAGTTACATACAGGTTTGAAGACAATCTCTTGGTCTTGATATTCAGGTAATTTGTCACCTATCATCAGTTAAAACTGAATCAAAAATGACTTTTGGGTTGCTGTTTTAAGCATCAAAATTATTTAAATTTCTTTTGTAATATGTTTGTACTACTTACACAAAATTGCGATTTGAGTAATTTGTTCTTAAGGAAATTTCCTCTTTGGGAAATTAATATGGTACCAAACCATATTTAGCTCATTTTCTATGTTGATTATTTTACAAACACAGAAGGATTACCTGAAATCAATTCCCCAAATAGTGTAATGACCAAATTATTTTTTAAAGGAGTTAGCATGAATGAATAATTACAAATTACTAACTATTGAACCAGTGTGCAAGGCAGTTTTAAAAATCCAAATACGGTAAAACTGAACACTAGAATTCAACAAATTGTAGGAACCCTTGTACAAAGATTCTAGATATATTTAGAGGTAACTGTATTTAAGAACATCAGATTTTCATAGTGAACTGAAAGAAACATAGCATCATTTAAATTTAAAGGATGCTTTTACAACACAAAACACAAGAACTGAGTTGACACTAGAATGAGCAAAAGAGTAAGACATCTTTCAGTATTCAAATCAAAAGAGTAATAGTTATAAAAGGACATTTTAAGCATTGAATTTATCTAACATTTAATGCATTTGTCTCCATTTTAGCTAAAGGTAAAATCACATATCTGATGTTATATTTATATCATATAATAGAATAAAAATAAATGTAATCGTTTATTTTAGTACTTGATTTTTCTTTCAGGCATCCTGTTTCATTCATTCATTTAAATTGTCAGGTGTGCCAACTCTAAAGAAGTGAAACGTAGGTAATTTCAAATGAGGAGTTTTATTATAACTGAAAAAACATGCAGTCTACTCATTTAACTGCTCAGAAAAGGGCTGTGCAAATTTGCATATAATTAGCCAGAATTTTAACATCTTTCTATTCCTACCTCTGGAATTATATGAGTGTTCCTTTGCTAAAATTGTAGGAAAATTTAGGAAAAACAAAACAATTGAAAATTTTTCATTATACAAATTGAAAAATATATTTTTAATAAATATGGATATATGCCCTGATTGCTAAAAGAAGATTAAAATATTTTCCCCTTCAAACAAAACTAATGTGTTTAAGTAGTAAGTAAGCCACCCATGTCTGGAGATGGAAATTTTTTTTTTATTATGAGAAAGTGTAACATGGTGCCATCTTCTCTTTAAAAAATATTTGATCTTTCACGCCAGTTGGCCTCACAATTCATGTTTATTCTCCTCTCATGTTGAATATTAAGGTTCAAGCCTCTATTTAAAATTATAATAACAATACTCTTTTCTGTCCAGAGAGATTGCCATCTTTCTTTTCATATATTAACATTACCTAAATTATCAAGGTTGTAATGAATTAGATTGATTAGATTTTAAGAGGTAACATTCTCCATGTCTGCTGAAGATAAGCTAAATTAAATGGACAGATAGATTAGATATAAAAAAGGATATTAAAAGATTATGGATTTACTTCCCTCAAGATCTTTAAAAACAGTCCAGATACCTATCTGCCTACAATAGTTTAGGTAAAGTTTGCCTGAAGCCAGCAGGATGAAGCAGACTGATAACCTCTAGGGGTTTCCCTCGACCATATTTTTCCTAAGTTTTCAATCCATGTCCTCTAACTGTACTGACAGCTCAAGTTTTCTGATGAAGATTCTGAATAGTAGAAATTGTTTCTTAATGTGAACCTAGTATACCTCCAATTTTTAAGTTGTGTTTTTCACTGTAAAAGTAACCTAAGGGAACTAGAACCATAAGTTTAGATCGAGTATAAAACCCATTCTATGCAATCAATCCAGATAAACATTATTCAAAGTCAGGATGGAGTAGTTAAAACTTTGAAAACCCTACTGCATCTTTCATGTTATTGGCAATTAATGACATAACTCAGAATTTCAAATAGTTTTTAAATTTTCATGAAATTGAAAAATATATGTTTAAAGGCTTATATATCTTCCCCATCATACAAAACAAATGTCTTAAATATTCTTCAGTACTAATGAACTCTGGACAGCCACATCAGATGGCAGGGTGGGGCGGCTGGGCACAGCTATGCATACACCAGTGAGCACATGGCACCCCCTGGAGATGGGCCTTGCAGAAACTGAGGAGCACTGTGGCTGTTTTGGAAAGACAACCTGGTTAGGATTCACTGCTTTTATAACTGTTTTCTTGTGGATTTCTCATACCAAATCACAGAAAGTTAATTTTAATAAGTGCTGGTTATATCATACTGAGATATAAATAAATAAAGCCACCCCTACATAGACAGCCAATTGACCAAGTTTCCGAGAACATACAATGGGGTAAGGAAAGTCTATTTAACAAATAGTGCAAAATAGTGCTGGGAAAACTGGAAAGATATCTGTTAAAAGAAAAACAAAACAAATCTAAATTATTCATTTTTGCTATACACAAAAGTTAACTCAAGATGAATCAAAGACCTAGACATAAACCATAATTACTTAGAAGACAATGTGGGATAAACAATCCAAGACCTCAACCTCATATCTTTGGGGAAGGAACAGCTGTGGCAAAAGAGGCCAAAGTAAAACTAAGCAATTCAGACTACAGGACTACATCAAACTGAAGAACTTCTGTACAGCAAAAGAAACCACCACTGAAACAAAAAGACAACCCACAGAATTGGAGAAGTTATTCACACAGCATACATCAGATAAAAGCTTAATTTCCAAGATAAAGACCTCACACACCTCAACAATAAAAAGGCAAATGACCCACTCAAAAAAATGTGCAAAAGAAATGAATAAACATCTATCTAAAGAAGACACAGAGATGGTCTCTGACACCTGGAAAAGTATTTTACATCCCTTATCATCAGAGAAATTCAATTAAAAGCTACAATGAGATTCCACCTCACACTAGTGAGAATGGCCTATATCAAAAAGACTAGAAATAGTAGGTAATGAAGGAAGTGTGGAGAAAAAGAATACAAAATCTCTTATCAGAAAAAATGAATCTCTGCACCCCAGTGTTCATAGCAGCACAGTTCACAACAGCCCAGACATGGAAACAACATAAATGCCTAACAACAGATGACTGGATAAAGAAGCTGTGGTACATATACTTATTCTATGCACTACTAAAAAAAAAAGAAAAGAAAAAGAAAAAGAAATTGTTCCATTTGCAACAATCTGGATAAAACTGGATCAGATGATGGTAAGTGAAGTAAGTCAGAAAGAAAAAGAAAAATGCATGTAGTTTAACTCCTATGTGAAATATAATGAAATGAAACAAATAAACAAATAAACCCCAGCAAAAACTCACGGAACACAAGGAGATGTCTGCCAGAGAGGGAAGGAAAGAGGGGGAAAGGTGATGGTAAAGGACATAGAACTCTGGTAGAGGGCGTGGTGTGAAGTACAGATCTTGATGCAATGTTATTATTCAAAAATGAATGTAGCATTGTGAACAAAAGAGATAATAAATATTAATAATAAAATAAGTATTGATTATTTAATATAAGAATTTGATCAATAGTTCAAAATGGAATGAAATTCTGAAAGAATTTCTTTGGTTGAAACACCAAGAATCTTTTAGCCTTTTCATATCGAACTCTTTTGTGTCTCCCGTTAGGCATTCATTCATAAAATGTTCTAATCTAAATTACTTGTGGAAAAGATCATATTGTAACTGGATCATATTTCTAAAGTGATGAAAATGTACAAGTAGTCCAGTCATTTTATTTCCTCCATGGGAATGGCCTACATAATGAAAATTTGTACAAAATATCAACGGGCATATGTGACCAATTTTTCCACGGTCTCGAAGGATTTGGTAGATATTGAAGTATAATGATAATTTTTAGGACTACACACAAGTTTGTTTATTCAGTGAAATATTTTTAAAGAAAACCTGAGTATATTACCTGCCAGGCATCCCAAAAAACAGGGGCAATTCAGTGCGTATCTCCAGCAAAACGATGGAATTTCATGACGTCTTCTATTGATCTAGTGGTCAGAACTTAGTGCCCTCTTATAGCAAAAATAGTGGCATATGACTTATAATACTAAAGACTTAAATATCATGGTGGGCAACGTTTATTGAAGAGGCATAAGAAAGACAAATTTCTAGAGAAAAATATGTGATTAATTTGTAATAAATCAGTTACCCAACATTTGCTTAAGTTAAAAAAAAAACCCACTAGCTTCGTGACAGCCGCCTAAGAGAAGGGTGGCTTGGTGGAAATGTGTAGGAACCACAGCCTCACGAGGGCACCAGTATCATTTTTTTAAATATATTACAACTTTCACATCTGTTCTTTATTTCTCATCAGAAGAAAATATTTGCCTTTCATAAAATATGCGTGGCTTATCCTACGATCTATACATTTTCATTTTATAACTCTCAATAATATGTAATCAAGGGTGGATTTGGTATTTTTGCTAAATCATTTGTGCCATTCATTTAAAAAATGTAGCCCTAGCTATTTAAAAGGAAAGCAGGATGTTTAGGTTTCGCGAAAGTGCCCTTAACAGTTTATTAATAAAGTAATTCATTGTAAATAGTATCTATTTAAATGAAATGCTTATGAATTTTTAGTTTTCAAATTCCAATTTGATGAAGATCAATTCCATTATGCAAGCCTATACTTCATTTTAATGAAGACAAGAGAAAGAGATGCTTATAGTAGTTTCTATACTACCTCAGAAGGGCTGCATGACTGGAGCAGCTCACTGCCTCGCTTCTCTTCCGATTACACTGTAATCATTTAAAGAGAAGAAACATTTATCACATTTCTGACCTGAACTGAGGAAAGACCAGTTATCCTTATTTAAGTAGTACTCTTTTTCGTAAGATACAGAATATGTTTATATTACTCATTGCAGCTAATTTACTTTTCACATAGTGCACATATATCACTTTTTGCAAAGAATTCAATAAATTTGCCCTGTTTCTGACCACTACTCAGGAAAAAAAACCTCAAGCACACTGTCACTGTATAAATCACAAGTCCACTTTTACATGAATTAAATGCATAAAATCCATCCATGTCTCTGGAATGTTGCCCAAAACATTTGAAAACCTAGAGTAAAGCAATGTGATGTTGGTTTGCTTTGTGATTCCCTTTCCCTTTATGTTTCAGAAAGATAATAAAGCTCGAGTCAAGTGATAAAAATAGTTTAAATTTAAGACTTACAATAAGTCGATTTAGGAAAGTTTTAAATTGCCAGTAGAGTTAGCCATTCAGTATTTTTCATTTCTTATTGTTAAAGATTTCATTATAGTACCTGCAAAATATGTGTATATGCTAAGAAACATTCAGTTTATTGTACTCATTTCAAAACCATCTGTGTTTGAAAACGGTGTTTGGCACAAGAAATCAACAAAGACGTAGGGAAAATATTAAAGTCACCATAGGAGTGACAGCAAAAAATGGAAAGAGACAGATTTCTCCAGTCTGATCCTTTATGGTTCTTTTGTAGTTATTGAGTATATAAATTTCAATTCCCTAGTACAACTGAAGGGGGTGGAGGGGGACATGATTATCATGTCACTCAAAGCGTCACAACTTTAAATTCAGCTCTGATATAAATTCACTCTGTATGAAATGACTTTTAATATTTTGTTCTTTAACATAAGTATTAAATTTTGTATGACTAAAAATTTATTTAGTCTCCCTTAATTTAGGTTTTTATTTGCTATAATTGCCACTCCTTACTCATCTTGGTATAATACCTTTCTGTACATTAGAGCAAGGGAAGTTTTAAAGCAAAAGGTTAGCACTAACCATTGTGTATAATTGCACTTTAAATCTTTGGTAGAATAAATAAGGTAAAGGGAAATTGTGACCACTTCTGCCTCTGGGCTCTACAGATATGCATCCCTTATGTTTCACAGGAAAGGCAGATTAGGAAGATCTAGTCAGTTATCATTGAAATTATTTGTATTTTAGAATTTACTTAATTGAATTACTAGCTGGCTGGAAGTGATATGAACAAAGTGAAGAATTCCTAGTATATTGGAACCTTCCAAGGAAGAAATTTTTCACCGCACTATAAAGAGACTCTAAATTGTTCCAAAACAGAAAACAAAGAGGCAGGAAGAGGCTGCTTCTTGATAAAAATGATTACATGTGGAGCTGAAGCAGAATAACAAGTACTCATATTCTTTTTTTTTTTTTTCTTAATTATGAACTCATCAATGACTACAATAGTAAACAAAATTTGCAGAAAAACTTTGGGTACAACCAGATGACAATTATTTTCAGAAGAGGGTCATTCAGGGGTAATTGTTCTGTGCTGGTTTGGAGAAAAGGGGTGCCTTCTACTGATTGAGTTGCCCAACCCATTCAGTACTCTGCTTCAGATGAAGATGATCTTTGGAGAAAATGCTTTCAAAATCTAGACATTTTCAGTATCTTACCTCTCTAATTTATTTCATTTGTCTTAGTTCATAAAGAACCTCTTCTGTCTTGGACGCATATGCATGGCATTCATCAGTGTTAATGAGAATTAACAAAAAAATGGACCCTTTATCATTTATCTTACATTATAGAAAGGCATGATTTGCAGGCTTGACTAGGGCTACAGCTGAACAAGATATTGTAATATTTTGATCTCTTCAAATAAGTCCATTGCAATAATTCAATAGGAAATTCATTATACCATTTTCTTACAGATGTTTTATCATTGTGATCATTATTTAAGCATATGACCGACATCTTTAAAAACATTGATGGTTTTTTATCACTATTTACAAGAGTAAAGACACATATTCATAGTTCATTTGACAGTCACTTAACATAGACCTTGTACACATCATCATATGTACTTACTGCTTTTGAAGGTAAAGGCTTTCCTTACTTGTCTAGAAAGCTTTTTGTGAAAGGTATTTCTACTTGTTTTTACCAGGTATGAAGTTTTTAAAAGATACATACTTTCAGAAAAAGTTACTCTCTGTGTGACACATTATAAATTCAAGCTGAGAAAAATACTAATCTATATAAATATACCTTAGGCAACACAGAATGTGTATTCCTTAGAGCAAAGTGAAAAGAGACCTGGGAATTTTTGTGGACTTCAGTTATTCTCATCCCCATTATCTGAGCATACCTAGTGTTCACATGGCTTCTTGCTATCTTTATCTCTACTGTTTTTCTCTACCCAAATGATAGTTTACTTCCCCAAGGATATTCCTGCTTCTACCAAGCTACTTTATTTTATAACCTCTAAGCCAGAAGTTTTTACTATTGCTACAAATGTTTCTCACTTCTAGTCTTGCGTTTCCGTGTTTCTCGTTGTCGATATTATGTCACCATCACATTGTGACAGAAATGACTTACATAAAGAATACAATTTTTAAATGACTATGAACTTGGTGATTTAAGTTTTGGGTTTGTTTTTGTGCTTCAGAAGGGAGTATTATCTGACATAACTTTACTTGTTGAATCTTTAATGTTTGTACAAAATAATTATGCTTTAAAAAAGAAGCAAAAATGCAATCTGTACTTGAATTTTTGAAATTATAACAGCTAAAACAGTGGCTACTTATCTGAAATATGGGTGCAAATTATTATTAAATGGATATTATTTGCTTGGCTAGGAGATTCAAGAAGTCATTCTTAATGTATAATGTATTAGCTTTCTCATATACTGTTGCCGCCAATTAGAAAACTTTGTTTCATTTATAAGAGCAAACACAATAGTAGTAAATTTAACAAGAAACATATGCTACCTACCAAAATACAAAAATACAGGGAAAACTTGCAGAAAATTGAAAGAATGTAGAGGTGAAACATTTACCTAATTAAGAAAATAAAATAATTTAAAGAGGTTAGATTTCCCCAAATTTCTTTATATACTTCAGGCAATTCCGAGAATTTAAATTTTTAGAGTAAACTTAAATTTTCATTACCTCTAGAAATATTCAAAGAAATATGTAAAAAGAATCTAGAAAAATTCATATTGAAGGTAAAGGACACTGGAACACTGGTGCAGGATGTGGTGTACAATATAGATTGAGATACGTCAGTATTCAGAAATGAATGTAGCATTGCGAATAAGAGATAAATATTAATAATTTTAAAAGACTTAATGATATTCATGTCTTCTAAATATATAGAGTGTAAAGTATATTTTAATATATAATAAAATGGTAGTTAGTAAATAATAATAAAAATATATCAATAGGAATGTTGCATAATTTGGCCAAAAACAAATATGTGATATATTAAACCATATTTTATAGCATATAGTATATAGGTACCTAATATATTATACAGTGTATTTTTTAGTTTTTATAGGCCTTTATAATTTATTAATATGTCATTATTTTATAGTATCACGTGTCTAGAGAATAGATTCTTACCTGAGTCAATGTGCACGCCATATCATATTCACCACTAGAATTTTAGTGCCAATTACCACTAACATTTTTGCTCCTTTAACCCCAGGTTTTCACCCCACTTCCAACTTCCCCACGGGTGACACAGTCTTGAATTTAGAGTTTTGAGCTTTTGTTGTTTTGTTAGTTTGTTCATTTAGTTTCTTTATATTCCACATATGAGTAAAACCATCCAATATTTTTCTTTTTTCTTGCTGATTTATTTCACTTAGTGCAATCATCTTACATTTAATCAAAGTTGTAGCAAAAGGCAAGATTTCATCTTTTTTAATAGCTGAGTAGAACTTGATTGAGTTTAAATAATACATCTTTATCCACTCATCCATTGATGGACATCAGGCTAATTCCAAATCTTGAGCATTGTAAATTGTGCTGCTATGAACATAGAGGTACCTTTTCTGTTTAGTGTTTTTGTATTCTTCAATATATACTTAGATGTGGAATTGCTGAACCAAATAGCAGTTTCATTTATTTTAGGAATCTCTATTCTTTTTTTCATAGAAGTTGCACTAATTAAAATTCCTATCAACAGCATAACCAAGTTCCTATTTTCTCCACACCTTCACTAAACCTTGTTTCTAGTCTTTTTGATATAGACCATTATCACAGATGTGAGGTGATATCTCATTATGGTTTTGATTTATATTTCCTGGTGATAAGTGATGATGAGCATTTCTCCATGTGCTTATTGACCATCTATGTGTCTTCTCCAGAGTAGTATCTTTAAAAAAAAATTATAGTAATATCGTTTCTTTAGTTCACAATGCTTAATTCCATTTATTATGTTGAAATTGCATATCAGTTTATATTTCATGCCACACCTACCATCAGGATTCCAGTGTCTCTTTACTGCCACCTTTTCCACTCATTCCCTGCCCTGCCCCCACAGCCAGTCCCAAGTTCTACTATTTTCGATGAAATCCGTATGTTTATTTGTTTCTTGTCATTGTACTCTACATATGAGTGAAACCATCCTGTATTTCTCTTTTTCTTTCTCACTTATTTCACTCAATATGATTCCCTCCAGTTCTATCCAGAGTGTAGCAAAGGGCACAATTTCTTTTCTTTTCTTTTCTTTTTTTTTGCTAGTGGCATGTAATTCCATTCAGTATATGTACCCTAGATGCTTTATCCAGTCATCAATTGAAGGGCATTTAGGTTGCTTCCATGATAATGATGGTGCATTGTGTTGTTAGGAATATACAGGTGCATCAGGTTTTTCCTGATTCGAGATTTTCTGTATCTTCTGGGTATATGCCTAGGAGTGGGATTGCTGGATCAAATGGTAACTCCATCTTTGTTTGAGGAATCTCCATACTGTTTTACAAAAAGGTAGCACCAATTTGTAGTCACTCCAACAGTGAAGAAAGGTTCCATTTTCTCCATACCTCCAACACCTGCTCTTAAGTCTTTTCAATATAGGTCATTCTCGCAGGTATGAGATTGAGATTTTACCTCTCTGTAGTTTTTAATTTGCAGTTCTCTGTTGATTAGTGATATAGAGCATTTATCAGGTATCTCTAAGTCATCTGTGTATCTTCCTTAGAAATGTCGCTGTTCATTTCTTTTGCTCATTTTTGAGTGGGTCATTTGCTTCTATATTATTGAGACACATGAGTTTTTTGTATATTTTAGAAATTAAGCTTTCATCTAATACATGTTGTATGACTATCTTCTCCAGTTCTGTGGGTTGTCTTTTTGTTTTAGTGGTGATTTCTTTTGCTGTGCAGAAACTTCAGTTTGATGTAGTCCCAGTTGTTTAGGGGAGCATTGACTATTCAGATCTTCTGCTCATTTTTTCGATTGAATTGTTTGCTATTTTGTTTAAGTTTATAAACTCTTTGTATATTTTGGAGATTAACTCCTTGTCCTATGTTAATGCACCAATATCTTCTCCCAATCAATATGTTGCCTTTTTGTTTTTATGCTTGCTTTTACCTTATAGAAGCTTTTTAGTTTGATGTAGCACAGTGTATTTATTTTTGCTTCTCTTTCCTTTGTCGTTGGTGTTGTTTTCTCAAAGACCTTTTTGTTATTTATATACACATGTACATATATATTTTTGTTTACACACAAGTACACACATTATGTATAAATATATACTATATATTATATCTTATACATAGTATTTTAAGGTAATATTAGTATCACAAGTAAATGAACCAAAATGCTAATGAAAGTAACTATTTTTTAAAGTTCTAACTAACATTTAAATAAATTAAAAGTTAAATTGTCAGCTATTTTAAATTACAATAAAATATAGGTCAATAAATTGGGATAGTAATACATTTTTATGCAAAAAATACAGATCAATTTAAATTGGAAACAAAATAAGTATATTTTAGCTGATAAAAGTAAGTAATTACTATATGTCAAAGGTACTATGCACAGAACTAAAAAGCAAAAGGCAAATAGGGTAGACTTTTTAAAATTCTGTTAAATGACAAATATTTAATATATAAAGTATCTTAAAAGGTAATATGAAAATGGTAGTCAGTTAATAGAAGACTTGGCAGAAACATTGATATTCCATAGAAGAAAAAACTAAATGATTAATAAATATAATTTCTAAATTAACCTTTCTATGATATCAAAGTATAGAAATAAAATTAAAATCTCATGATTTATCTTAAATATTTTAATTACATATTTCTAAAAGATAGGAACTTGTAAAAAGCTATACCATTATCTCATATAGCATAACAATGATTTCTCAGTGTTATCAAAGACCCAGTCGACGCTCATAAATTTATCATAGGTGTTCATTCTTTATACATATTTTAATATGAAGTTCCACAAACTATAGTTGACTGACATGCCTTTTCAGTATCTTGTAATACATAGTACAGCTATAAACATCAGCACAATAGAAATTGGGGGCCTGTAATTGTTTGCTGTAGGGGCTGGTCCTGTTTAAAGTCAGATGTTTAGAGGTATTGCAGGCCTCTATTTAGAGAACAGTAGCACTTCCCAGGTCGTAATAACTAAAAATTACCGAATGTTCCAAAAACATCTCTAAAATGCCAGATTTCTAAATTGCTGAAAATAATCTCTGGTGAAGAACCTCTTTTTGCACAAAAATGTTTTACTATTCCAATTTACACTCCATCCATCTCTTTCCTCCTTGCAGATTATTCCTCAAAACTTGAGAGGTTTGTTTTGTGTCATACCCCACCATCTGTATTTTGCCAATTGCCTCTCCCTGGTGTAATGTCACACCTTCTTTCATCCTCTATCCATCCTATAAACGGGTAGATTTACAGGATTGGTCACATCCTAGGCAAGTGGAGACATTCTTATTTTTTCCTCTTCTCGCCTACCAACTCAGGTCATCAAGGTTTTTATCCTCCAATCTGTAATGTCTTTCTTTTTTCATTTATTTTAATTATTCAGATTGATTTTATTGCAGGAATATTGCTTTATAACATGAACAAGGTTTAAGGTATATATGATAGTAAATTTACATCTCTATATAGTCTTTCATATGTGCTGCTGTCATCTTTCTCACTATAGTACCATGTTTGGATCACAGTCATTGCTCACCTGGAGTAATACCACAGCCCCCTAGCTGGTGTCTGTTTTTCCAGTCATAATCCATTCCAGTCTCTTCACACAAAAACCATAGTGATGTACTAATATGTACTAATATGTGATGTTTCTAATGTATACCCCTAATTGTGCCAAGTATTTATCTCCACAAACAGATAAAACACTCATGTCTCTCCACTGTCTTCAGAGTATTGTCTGAATTCCTTTCTGGAGCTAAGTATTTGTGATTTTATAGCCTCTTTTCTAGTTTCTTTTCTAATCTCTATTTCCATATAGTTTTGTGTACTTCACTTTATGTCTGAATAATTCATAAAAAATGTATATTCTTATTTTTGTGGGATTAAAATTTTGCTTACATGGAATATTCCTATTGTTTTGCAACTTACATTTGTAAGATTTATTTCTTAATTCATGTATATCTAGTTCCTTAGCTACTGACCAGAAATCAATCCTTCAATATTTTTGTGTTTCTAATAATTGGAATAAAGTTGCTGCTCAAAAAATGTTGGTATTAGCACTAAATGAAGCTTGAAAAATAAATATGAAGATTCCAGGGTGAGGTTTAAGGAAAGGAAAAATGCTGTCTTTATCTATTTTTAAACATGAATCTATCTTTTCATTTAAAACATTTTTTGAAAAACAAGCTAATATGAATAAAATCACTTTCACAAACTTTTTATCTCTATCCTTTTCTTTCTAAACTACTGATACCTAAACAATGTTCTCTACTCCACACTATATGTCACAAAGAAATTTCCATAATGTCATGAAATACAAACAAAATTATATTTAAATCTATATTATAATAAACATTTGCCAAATAGGCTATTTAGAATGAAGTAAATAATAATTTTGCAAACCCAAACAAGCAATAAAATATAAAATAACTTCAAATATTAAAAATCCTTATTTTTAAATCTAAGAATATTCTCACCATTACTTTTAATAAATAATGGAGCTAGATTGGTCAATAATAATAGAGAAGATGAGAATAAAGCACTTTGGGAAATGTCCTCATTAACTATTCTTCTAATCTTTTAATACAGCATTTTCTATAGCTTCAACTAAGCTTAACTTCCCATTTATTTACATATTTACCCTTCAAACATAGGAAAATGCAAACATAGATCATATTAGGAAAAATTAAAGGGTATGTCTTTAGCATACAAAATAAAAATTATTGGTGCAACTATAATTTAAATAAGGAATTTTTTATTGATTGGAATAAAAATCATTAGCAACAGAAGAAAATCAACTGTCATAATGTAAGACATATAGTATGTTTTTCACATCATGTAAGATCAACTCAAGTTATAGGAAATTGGCAAAATCTGATAAATTTCAAATTGCAGTCTGATAAACTTTTGATTGCTTTTAGCTTGATAGCATTCACTTATAAAATCTTTTATATTTTATTCATGTGATAGACAATCACTATTGACAATTAGCAACTACTAATTCCACATCTGTTGACTTTATGCCTCCTTCCATTTACTTAGATTTATTTGGCTTTATTTGCAGAGAAGACCTTTGAAAGCCAAACACTTAACCACATACCCAGATCTTAGAACATTTGAAGGGCTATGTCTTACATATGATTGAGGGAGAACAAAAAATTCCAGCATCAAGTACACTGTAGATAGCTATTGAATAAAGAATAGGAAGCTAGTAGACAGTTAAGGTAGGTAGGTAGGTTGGTATCAGTTAGGTAGGTAATAGGTAGGTAAAGCAGGTTAGTAGATAGCTGATAGGTATGTACTACGCACATAAGTGATGTATGTAAATCATATAACTCAAGTTTTTCTTTACTTATTTTACTCATTACTTAATTTATGTAAAGGAATTGAGCAAAATTTCAAGGAGTCCTTTTTTCAATTGTCACTATAAAAATATAGCTCAAATCTAAATTTTAATTTATTTTTCAAAATTTCAGCCTGCTAAATTATGGGTGCCTCTGTGCTTCAACTACTATAAATATAACTAACCATAGATTTATCAGTTTGGTGATTTTATATTTCTGTTATTTATTCCTTATCTTATTTTTAAGTCTTATTGGCACAAATCTGATGCAAGTTTGTGCATAATTTCATCATTTAAAAATACCTCTAACATGTATATCTCTACTTTCAGAGGTAGTTTCCACTGCAAATTATGTACAAATTTTCAAGATATTCAGGTATTTCCAAAAAACTTTAAGGCCCCAGATTAAATTGAGGTAAGTATTGTCAGCTAGGTATTTTGACATCAAAGTATAAAAACTTTTGAAATTAAAGATAGAAAAGCCCCTTGGAGATGGGAGAGGGATGATGGAGAAGAACAGAAGAACATTATGTCTTCCTTAAATTTAGAAGCAAATTGAGAGGCATTGAATTTTTGTCTACCACAAGTTACAAAAAGAAAAAACCTGATATTAATTTCTGCAAAAAAAAATGTATTTTTCATTGAACTAAGATTTTTCTCATTTCTTTTTACTTTAACTATATATTTTATATATTTATCTTATTATCTATCTAATAAAGAGACACAGCACTAAATTTAATTTAGTAGAATACCTTGGTTCTTATTTCAAAGAAAATATGATTAGTCAGGTCATTCCTGTCCAGTTCCTCTTTCCAAATTTCCTTCTTCACATCTAGTCTCAGTAAATTGAGGACATTCTTCATCCAGTTGTTTTCTTGACCATCTTTTTCCAAACCTCCAAGAGCAACCTCTACCATATATCCCTTCTTACTTCTTTATCTACAAGTGGTTTTATTATTTATTAACATTCTTCAAGTTCTTCAAGCTTCTCTTCCTATTTAAAAAAAAAATAGTGGATAGATGACAGATGAAAGATACATACATTATTTTGAAATAAAAATTTTTGTTTAATCTGATACAATTTTAAACTACTATTAAATAGCTTTTACCATTATTCAAGGTTCTTAAAAGATTGGTGTAAGACTAATTCCTCTTCCTACTTATAATTTAGTTTCTTTCCCCAATCCTCCAAAAGAAATTATTCTGACAAAATTATTAATAACATTTAGATTAAAATTCTATAAACTATGTAAGTATGTGTATAACAGAAGTCTTGGCATCACTCTCCTTTAAATTTTATGATATATATCAAACATTATTAATACATATAACAATTTGAAACTGATTCTAAAACTGAACTTAACAGTTTTCCTCAAAACCTATTTTTAACTATTACCTTTCATCTAATTTTAATACCTTTTGAATCTAGTTTCCACCTGGGAAACATTCCTTGGCTAGGGATTGATTGTTATGAGGATAGGGAAGGGGAATTGAATTTAGTAACATAAGAAAGGAAAATAGCAGTGTTTCCTGTCTCCAACTTTATACAGACACAATCTAGAGAGCTTTCAGAAAGTACAAGATACCAAAGACACACCCCCTAACCTTCTAATTGTATGTTTTTGCATTATCTTCTGTGTTCTTGACACCATGCTAGTCACCTGGGATAAAATGTATAGCAGACCAGGTGTGTTTTCTGACCTCCCAAGGTTTTTAGTTGACAAATGTAAATGAATAGTCACTAATGCTTTAGAATTAGTAGCATCATAATTGAAACATAATAATGATTGCCACCATGCCAGGAGGCTACCTACTCAGATTCAGAAAGCTAGGAAACACCAGTGAAGGATATGACTTCTGACAGGAACCCAAAAGGAATTAGCTTAAAAAGGTGAGAGTTTTCAGTGCAAAGGAATACTGTATGCAGAACTCCAAGGAAAGGGAAGGACTACATGCCTCAGTGAAAGAAAAGAAATTCAGTGTGTCTAAAATCAGGTTCAAGTTAGAAGACCTTGGTTAGAGCTGAAATTGAAGAAGGAAGCAAGAACCATATTATAATGTTCTGAATCTCTAGGAGGTTAAATCATTAAACATTCCTAATTTAGGGGCTGAGATATCAGTTACAAGTTCATCAGGTCATAACCTTAACAAATGTATTAGTGGAAAGAAACTGCAGCCATGAGGGTGAGTATGAAGTATTTTAACCATTAAAATACCATGTTTCTGTATTTTAAAAAATTGTATAAAATTTTCATTTTTGTGTCAGAAATATCTGTGCTATACTCTATAATATATTTAGGCAGGAATCAGGAAATCAATAAATTTTCCTAAAAGCCTATGATTACTTTGTTTTACAAGGGTCATGAAACTATGTAGGATGTTTCAATGGATTACTCACTACCATGTCTTCAACCAGTAACCTAGAAGTGATTGTAAACTTACTCTTTATCCTTGATGCTACCAACACTTCATGTACACATATAAACAAAAAATCCTCAGTATTTTTCCTTCTAAATATTCTAGAGATGAGGGTTGCTATTGCTCTTTGTTTCATTCCTTTAAAGAACTTTTTCTGCTAGCTCATTTACTTTGATTGCTTAATGATATTCCATTATATTGTGTGTTACAGTTTTTACTCATTCATCTTTTGCAGGGCATCTTAGTTGCTTCCAGATTTTAACAATAATTAATAGAGCTACTACAAGCATTTATGTGCAGATTTTTGTGTGGATTTAAGTTTTTATCTCAGGTAAATATCTAGGAGCGCATTGTTGGATCTCACGGTAAGACTTTATTTTAGCTTTGTGAGAATCTGCCAAATATTGCATCCCTACCATCAACATATGAGAGTTCTTGTTGCTTTATAGCTTTGCCAACATTTTGGTATTTTCAGTTTTTTTAAAGTTAAACATTCTAATAGGCCAGTAATAGTATCTCATTGATTTATCATTCCTTTCATATCATATGATGTTGAATATCTTTTCATAAGGTTTTGTCATCTGTATATCTTCTTTTACAGGATGTCCATTCAGATCTTTTGCCTGTTTTTAATAGTTGTTTATTTTCTTATTGATTAGCTTGAGTTATTTGTATATTTTGAATAATAGTCTATATCTTTTGCAAATATTTTCTGCTAGTGTGTGAATTGTCTACTCATTCTATTGACGTTGTCTGTCACAGAATAGGTTTTGATTTCAATGAAGTTTAACTTACAATTTTTTATTTTATGGATCGTTTTTTGGTTTTGTTTCTAAGAGCTCACTGCTAAGCCCAAAATTATCTAAATTGTCTCGGATTTTATCTTATAAGTGTTTTATAAATCTTCATTTTACATTAAGGTCTATGATATATTTTGAACTAATTCTGAGTAAAAGGTATAAGGTCAGTAACCAGACTGGTTTTTGTTTTTGTTTTGCATGTAGATGTCCATTTGTTCCAGTACCATTTATTAAAAAGACAGTCCTTTCTCCATTGTGCTTCCTTAACTCTTTTATCAAAGATAATTGACTATATGAGTCTCTTTGGGGCTAACTATTCTGTGCCATTACAAATCATCTATTCTTTCACCAATACCACATTCCCTTGGTTGTTGTAGCTCTGCAATAAGAGTTGAAGTTAGTGTCAATTCTTCTCTTATCTTCTTCAGTATTGAATTGACTAAGGTATTTTACTCTTGATGTATGTTTCAGAATAATTTTTTCAACATGCAGAATAAATTGCTAAGATTTTTACTGAGATTGCTTTTATGTATAGATATAGTTGGAAGAACTGACCTTGTTAACCTTAAGTGTTGAGTTTTTCTATCCAAAAACATATCATTGATTTCATTGTTTGATCTCTAGCACAGGAGTTTTACTCATATAGATTAGTAAATTTTTGTTAGACCTATACCTAAAATTTTTATTTTTAGTGCCAATGAAAGGGTTTTATGTTTTTAATTTCAACTTCAAATTACTCATTCCTGTTATCTAGAAAAGCAACACACTTTTATATTCTGACCTTATAGTCTGCAAATTTACTCTATTTACTTATGGTTCCAGCTTTGTTATTATTGTTATTAATTCTCTGCGGTTTTCTACATAAAGAATCATGCCCTCTGAAAATAAAAAACTGTATTTTCTCTTTTCTTGTTGTTTATTTTATCTCTTCTACTATTTCACTGAATTATCTAAAATTTCCTGTGTGACTTTGAATAGAAGTGAGGAGGATAGACAACACTTCATTGTTCTTAATTTTAGGGAAAAAAAATGCTGTTTCTTGCCATTACGTATGATGTTAACTATGGGCTTTTGTAGCCATTCTTTACCAATTGAAGAAATTTTGCTCTATTCCTAGTTTACTGAGATTTTTGTATAATGAAAGGATGCTTGATTTTATCAAATGCTTTTTCTGCATTTATTGTTACAATCATATGAGTTTATCATAGCCTGTAGATATGGCTGTATTAATATTCAAATGTTGAACCAGTCTTGCCTACATGAAGTCAATACCACTTGTTATGGTATATGATTATTTTTATGAGGGTGGGGTGTTTAAATTTGCTAATATATTGTTGAAAATTTTAATGTTCACAGGTGATGTTAGTTTTCCTTTTGTGTAATTTTTAAAATTTGAATTGCATTGAAGGGACATTACATTATTAGATCACATAAGTTTGAGGTGTGCATCACTGTGAATCAACACTGTAAAAAATATATTGTTTACCACCAGCATCCCAATTCTATCTTTCACCATATAATTGACACCTTGTCATTTCTTTATACAACCTTGGTGTTAGAGTAAAACTGCCCTTATAAAATGAATAGAGAGGATTTACCTACTTCTACTATCTGGAAAGGCTGTAGAGAACTGATATTTCCTTCTTAAATATTGATTGAATTTACCAGTGATATCAAGAGCAGTACTTTTTTGAGGTTATTAATTATTGCTGTAACTTCTTTAATGGATAAGGGCTTATTCAAGTTATTTCTTTTTCCTTGTGCAAGTTTTTATAGATTATGTCTTTCATGGAATTGGTCCATGCCATCTAAATTATTAGTGCTGAAGTCCATAAAATGATAATACTCCCTCACTGTCCTTTTAATGTCCATCGTCTCAGTAATGATGACCTCTCTTATTTTTCATATTTAAAATTTGAATCTTCTCTTTGTTCTTCTTGGTTAGTCTAGCTAGAGTTTTAGCAATTTTATTTATTTTTTCAAACTTTTAAAGAAAATTTTCAGTTTCATTTGTTTTCTCTGTTGGTTTCCTTTATAAAAATTCATTGTTATTTGCTCAAATTTTTTGTTTTATCTGCTTGCTTAATTTTTTAACACTTTTTATCCTCTCTTTTTCTAAAGTGGAAATTTAGATCATTGATTTTCGATTTTGGTTTTGTTGTTTGTTTGTTTTTTTACTGTACTCATTCAATGCTATAAATTTTCCTCTTAGCATTGCTTTTGCTGCATTCCATATATTTTATAAGTTACATTTTCATTTACAGTGCTTTCAAAATACTTTCAAATTCTTCTTGGGATTTCATCTTTGATTCATGTTTATTTTAAAAGTGTGTGATTTAATCTCAAATGAGATTTTTCAGCTGTATTTTTGTTAACAATTTCTGTTATCTGTTATCCTCTGAGAGGATATTCTATATGATTTATAATCTTCTAAATGTGTTAAAATATGTTTTATGTACAAGAATGTGATCTATTTTGGTGACTATTTCATGAGACCTTGAGAAATGCGTGTATTCTGCTGTTGTTGAATGAAATACTTTATAAATGTCAATTAGATCCAGTTGATTGATGTTACTATACAGCTCAATTACAATCATACTAATTTATTCCGACTGGACTGCCAGCTGTTAATAGAGGGATGTTGAAGTCTCCAATATAAAAAAGATTTGATTCTGTCTCATTGCAGGAATTTCAGTCTCTTGTATTTTCATTCTCTGCAGATAAACACATTCACAGATATTTTGATGTTCTGTAAGTAAATAACAGGCCGATTTAAGGTTGCTATGTATTCTTGACTATCACCCTCATTTTCATTCTAATGCCCCTCTTTATCCCTGATAATTTTCTTAGACTCTAACTCTGCTTATGTTCATTGCAACATTATTTACAATATCCATGACCTGGAAACTACCTAATTGTCTATCAGCAAATAAGTGGATAAAGAAGATGTGGTCTATATACACAGTGGACTACTACACAGTCTTAAATTGATTTTGACACTCCAGTTTTCATTTATTTCTGTTAGGATGGCATGCTAGCCTTTAATTTTACCTGTCTGTGTCTTATATTTAAAGTAAGTTTCTAGTAAACAAGATACACTTGGTGTGTGTTTTTTATCGACTATTTCTTTAAAATGATGTGCTTAACCCATTCACATTTAAAGTGAAATTGATATAGTTGGACTAAAATCTGCCTTATGTAGAACTTTTGTTTCTATTCATTACACTATTTTCCTCTATTTTCTTTATATTCTCTTCTTTGTATGTCTTCTCTGTTTCATGTTGGGCATTATATGTGATTTTGTTTGTTCTCCTTTCATGGGATATCAGTTATACTCTTTAAAAAATATTGTTAGTGATTTCCCTGGAGTTTACAATATGCATTTATAGTTAATCGAAGTCTGCTTTCAAATGTCCCTTCAGAGACAGTGTAGGTTACCTTATAGTAGAGTATTTCACATTTCTTTCTCCAGTCCTGTATAACATTTCTACTATTCATTTCATTTTTCCATAAGCAATAATAACCCAATTATATCAATACCATTTTTGAACATTTATAACATTGGTTAAGAATTAAAAAGTTAAAAGGATTTATTTTATCCTTTTTTATTCCTTGTTCAATATTTTTCTTTTCTTTAAATAGATTCACATTAATGATCTATAATTTTTTTTCTCTTTGAACAATTGTTTTTAATGTTCCTTACAAAGCAGCACTACCAGTGACATTCTGTTTTTGTTTTTCTAGGTAAGTTTTTATTTCTCCTTCACTTATAAATAATAATTTCACTGGATCCAGAATTTTAGGCTGACAAGTGTTTTTTCCCCTCAGCATTTAAATATATCATCCCACATAAATGGATAAATAAACTCTGCTATATCCAGACAATGGAATACTTCTGAGGAAGACAAAGGAATAAACTATCAATATGTCTTATGATTAACTAATAGCTACAATAAATGAATAGGAAAAAGAATAAACTACTGATACATATGAGCTTGATGAGTCTCAAAATAATCATGCTGAGTTGAAGAAACTTGGTTAAAAAAAGTGCATTCTATGAGGATTCCTTTATAAAAAATCAGGAGAGGCATACTAAACTATAGTGATAGTGGTTGTCTAATAATTAGGGAAAGAGAGGTACTAGGAAAGGACAGAAGGAAAGAATGACAAAAAGACATGAGAACTTTCATTCAGTGATAGATTTTGTTTATGATGGTTTCATAGTTGTACATCTATGTTAACCTTCTCAAATTGTATTTAAATATGTGCAGTTTCTTGAATGTAAATTATACTCTAATAAAGCTTTTAAAAACATAATGGCCATTGAAAGATATGAAAGATAATTGTGTGGCTGGACATCATTCTAAACGTACCCTTTGGCCTCCTACAGATCCATTCAGACCTGAGCAGGTCAGAAGGAAAGAGTGAAGAAGACAGAAATCTGGGTACACTTACTAATCCATGAAATCTCTCCCATTTGGGGAGAATATTAAGAAAATAAGAGAACAGAGAAGTGGGAAAAACTCTGGACTGAACAAACACCCTTTTCTCAGTTCTGGAACTCAGCAGCAGCATGAATAACTTCTTTGAACTCACAAGTTTGAGGGAACCAGCAGAGCATAAGGTATATCAGAAAAATTCTAATTGTAGAAGGAAAAAAGGACAAACATAAGTAATAAGATGTTTCCAGGGAGCAGAAGATCAGGTAAAGAGGAGAAGGTGCTGTTTCTCTCCCAACACCTTATTCTCCAAGGAATTAATAATGCTTGAGGGTAGGTCTCTCTGAGTACCCTAAAACCTCATTTTTCCTAAAGATGGAGCTGGGTTGGCAAGAGTTGCTAAGTATAGATAGGCAAAATGAACTACTTTAATGAAAGCAAAGGTTTTTTTGATTCCATACTGAATCCATGGAATAATTTGAAATCTCTCTCAAAGAAGAAAGAAGCAGTCTTCACTAAGTGACATGAATATGTCTCAGGATAGTAAAGAAATTTCAGATGATAGAGAGTTGAATTCTCCAAACAAGTTTTGCATAGTTTCAGGTAGTGACCAGGTATCCTGTTATGCCCTTAGGTGTTTTAAGAATGGGCTGAACATGCTATGTTGTCAACAAACTATATATCTGAAAGATCAAAAGGTTTCATACATAGAAAGAAGTCAAATCAGGTTCTGGTAGAATTATTGACCAGGTTAAGCGCCTACAGAAATGAAGTCAAGTTAAATAAATGCTGTCAAAAGCAAACCATAATAGAGAAAAGGTGGGAAAAAGCAGGATGAGGAGAAGGACAGGGAGGAGGGAAGAGGGAAAAGAAGCAAGAGAGAAAATAATGGAATTTTGAATTAAGCTTCTACATAACACTTTTTATTTCAATGCACAAGTTTTACTCCTACACCAAGAATTCCAAATAAATGCTATCATCAGCATTGCAGAATAAATTTCACTTTGTTCTTTCTCCCCAAACTGGCAGATGTCAGCCCACTGATCGCTGTACCTGGAAGAAGAATGTCATCGGCAGCTAGAAGTCCAAGTAGCACTCTCAGGGCTTCATTCTACCACCCACAGGCTTCCTGTCCTGACACACACACCCCCTTTCTGTTTAAAATACTGTGTACTTACCTGCCATGTTACATGCCTTTCATATACGGAGATCGTAGCCAATAAACCTTTCTTTCTACAGTCCATAATTTTTGAAACTTATTCCAATATAATTCCACACTTACAAATAATTCTGCCATGCTGGAATCCCATTCCCATTAAACAAGTTATTCTGTACCCTCTAGTTCTTTACATAACACTCATCGAGTCTCTCATAGCTTTCTCAAATGCCCTATGCGCCATGAGGACTGAGGAGAGGAGACATGGATTTTAATTTCTATTTCTTCCTGTAAACAATGATGCTACTCTTATAGTTACATTTTCTAGGCTCTTAACACATACTCGCAATATCTCCTTTATCTTCCATTATGGTCCCCTTGGTTAGAGACCCACATTCATTAAGGACACAGGATATGTCTTATCACAAATAGTCCAACCTAATACTGTAATCCCACAGACCTCCTCCATTCCAGGGACTCCTTGTTCTCTTAGCTATCCATACCTAAAACATATCACTTTGAACTGATTCACCACTGAGAAGACAACAACACAATCAATATTCCAGTTCTTCATCGCTAGAGTAATCAAGTATTATCCATGTACAGCATAAATCAACTCTTACTAATTTATACAGAAGAAAAAAATCTATAGGAAGGAAATGGAATAACTAAGAATGATTAGAAGGGGTTAAATGCAGTGCTGTAAATATCTGGATAGTATGAAACATAAGGGATAGGTCAGAAGGCAGAGCAATAGTTATAATCCTTCCATTTAATCCACAAGTAGCAACATTACTGCTGCTCACTACATTCGTTGTCACTCTGCTCTGAATATTTGACATGGCCACTGCCACTGACAAAAAAAATGGATTTTGAATTGCCTCCAAGACTTTGCAAAACTTATTTCAAATTCAAGACGAGTGTGCTCCATGCCACTCTCTTAGCACGAATGTTCCCATTGCCTCTCCTCCTGGATAGCTCATTTTTCAATATCTTACTCACATATCTTTTGTGAAGTCTCATCTGTCCCAATACATTTAATCACTATTTTCTTGGAATCATCAAGGTACATAGTACCTCAATTATAGCAATTATTCATATGCAAGTCTGTATTTCCTACCCAATAGCCAGTGCCTTGAGAGCATCCCTGTAATTTATTGCACTGGTCAAGCACAGTTTATGCACTGAGTTTAAAACCAATATTATATACTTATTTTCTCTATATATTTCATCATTTAAAAATCTTTTAAATAAAGAATAAAATATAACTTACTTCTATTCCTTTTGAGACCACTTACTTATACTCTACCAATGAAATTCAGGACAGTAGTAGCAATAGCAAAATAAAAATATCTAAGTTCAGCTTACTCAAAGTATTTTTTATGCTCAACAAGGAAACACAGTGAAGTATCGAAATGTATGTATTTATAATGAAAGATTTTTAAACAAAGCTAATTAGAATACTAAGTAGTCAAACACATTAGTTTTTGAAAAACAGTGTAATCATCTATATCATAAATAATAAAATGTATCTTTTAACAGATCACTAAAATATGTGACAATAGTGAATATATATCTATTCCATAATACCACTTAAATATATCCATCTTCCTCTGACATATAAATAACACAATATAGCATTATTCTTCCTAAAAGAAATTGGCTATATGAAAGTTCAACATATGGGAAAATAATAACACGTCTACAAAAGTAAGGGAGAAGCTCATGATATGACATTAAATTCTAGAGCTAAAGTTGTTCTGGGAATAGTTATTTACACTGCTGGTAAATTTCATATTAGAGGTCCTAGTCTATTGAGTACTTTCCTCTTATTCCCATCATAAAAAAAAACACATAAAACAAACACTTCTCTAAATACAAAAAAATCCTGTCCTGAACTTCTAATATCTCTGTGTTTAAAATCCCCACAAACTGCCTCTACCTGTAATGAAATATCTCTATATATATATTCATTGTTATCCAAAAATTTATGCCATTGTTCTTATTGCTTTATGGTGAATTTTATTAAAAAGTTCTTACAACCAATTTGTCCAATAAGAAGAGCTGAGATCTTCTGGAGGATTTAGATACAGAAAAAATATATGAATGGTTCATAAAATATCTTATTACCTTATTAAAAGTAACCATCTTTTAATACTGAATTGAACTTAAATTGTTTAAATCATTCCATTTTTCATTTGGCTATATTTATCTTAATATTAATATGCTGAACTGTGAAAGAATGTATGCTACATTAATGGACTATCAAATCCTATCTTTATTGTGTAAATTTGAGTTTTTGATAACCATTTTCCATATCCACCCACCATCTCCCTTCTGCAATATCATTACTCACAGGAAAAGCCTACTATCAGCATAGCTCGGTTACAGGAAACTTGTCTTAGTTCTCTCCACACAGATGCTATTAAGGGACTCATTATCTATATTAGATATGTGGATATGTTCTACTAATATGGATAGTTAAACACATAAGTATATATCTATATACATATAACATCGAATCATTTCATTTAGTATTATAAAGCATTAGCTTCAGAAGTTCTTCTCCTCTACATTTAATTATCTTCATAAGTATTTTAAATAATTCTAAATACATGACACCTTTTATGATGATTAATTTATATCAAAGAAAAAATCTCAAGCAATGTAAGAAGAAAAAATATTGCAGAGTATTTTGTATGAAAACAGATACTGCGACCATATTGAATTTGGTAATTGTTTTATAACATTATGTACATGTGCATTGAATTAAGGCAATAAGTTTGTAGCACACTTGCCTTCTTCTCTTCCACTGAGGTAGCAAATGAAGGAAACAGCTTCTGTCCCTTGTCTCTAATTATAAATTCTTACTTGCTCTGTGCAAGCAGCCAGACATTATAAATATATTTTTCTTTCAGTCATCAAAGACTTATGTCCTTCCCAGTCCTGCAAATTTGTGAAAATGTAGAATAACATGTAGATTACAACATGCTGCTTTTGCCTTTACCGTTAGCACTAAATTAATCTTTGCTTTTAGGAAAGTCAAATACTCGAAAAGTTTATAGAGACAAGCAAAATTTTAAATTTACCCTACACCTACTCAGAGTAATTGAATGAACTATGTCTTGCTGATTATTTTGCTTAACACATGATTCATTGTGAATGGAGAGTTTCTGGGAGACTGTGCTGTTTAAATCCTAATGCACATATCACAGTATAATTGTCCATAGAATTATAAAATTTCAAAATTGGGTCAGTGTTTGAAATAAAATATTCCCTACCACCTTACTGGTGTGTAGGTACCAGAGATAAAAGGAGAGTGTTAAAAATCAAGAGAGAAGGGAAAATATGGGGGTAGGAGAAAAATAAGGCAAAATCAGGGACAGCATTGTCCATTTCGACAACCAATTCATCATGGACCTTTGTTCAGAATTCTCTTCAATAAGCCAGAACATCAGGTTTTTGTTTGCATAGACTGTTTTTTTTCTTTTTTGCTTTGTGATGGTTTCCCTGATAACTATGACCCTTACCCACATTTTTCTTTCATAAACTGGTGGCTTTTCTCTCATAGAGATACAGACTCTGGGGAACTTTTTCCTCTTTCAGTTAGCAAAGAAGTGAGCATAATGTTTTTTCTCTCTCCTTCTAGACTTATTTTTGCCACTTGGTCACCTTCATGTCAAAGTATTAATGTCTATTTTTAAGGAAAAGCCATGATTCCCTAACATAGTAAGTTGAATATACTGTCCCTAAATTTCTTATATATATATACATATATATATAACTTTGTATAAAATTTTGACGATACATATATGTCATATATTTTATATGTAAATTGGTGATTTTATTACAGATAGAGACTTATGAGACTTATGCTGTTCACTGACACAACTATATGATTGACTCACAGTTTGGGAGCCAGCTCTAGAATGGGTTATCTAGAGAACATGGGCCCAAGTAATATCTAGTCCAAATCCTTCATCTAGAGGGATTCCACTCTAGGAAATGTTGGTCCCTTTAACCAAAAATATCACTGTATCAAAGGTAGTTGTTGTCAGCCTGTTGTGATTTGTGAGAATAAGATAATGAGATAATGAGATGCCACTTTGGCAATTCACAGAGGCCAAAACCTATTCTATTTTGTGACCAGAAATTTGGCTGGATCTTCTCCTAGGTGGTGAAATATGCTGACCCACGACCAATCTAGAATCTGCATTTGGCACTATGTAAGGATTTCAAAACTTACAGTCAAATGGTTGGCTCTAAGCTTCCCTTTTTTTCCCCCCTCTACTTAGAAAAATAATTTTTTCAACCTTATTGAGGTATAATTGACAAAAAGTATTTAGTGTACACCATGGTGATTTAATACATACATTCAGCTCGGCATACTAATCACGGGTGTTGCCATTGGCAAGGTAAGCTCTGTAAATTCTAATATTTTTTATTTGTAAAATAAAAATGAGACCCTTGTCATAGAGTTACTGTGAGGACTTTAGTAACATAATCTACAGAAAGAAGATGACACAGTGTTCACAGTGAGTACTCCCCCTCCCCGTCTCTCCTGTACTCTCTTCTCTCCTCTGTTCCCCTCCTCTCCCTTCTGAAGAATTTCTCTAGAGAGATGTAAGAGAAACAGGAAGGAAGCTTACTATTTTTAAGAGATTATGAAAGGAGTTTATTAAAAAAATCTCATTCCCCGTATATATAGTCAGTTCCATAATATAGACAGAATTGACAACATACATAAAAAGAACATGAAAGCCTAACTTTGTCATGAAAACTTCAACTCTTTTGTGGGAAAAAACATTCAATATTTGGTAGACAAATTTGACTTCACTGTTACGCATTTGAACTTTATACTTTTTGTGGAAATAACATTATGACTCAACAGCCAAATGTGTGCTGTTGCAAGACCATTTCACATACTAATGTAATTACTAAATTCATTTCTGTCCAGACCTGATCTACACATTAAGGATCAAGGTGCTCCCTATTGTTCAAAGCAGCTCTGGGTGAGAAAAATAAAACAAATATTCTAATTTTTTTGCCCTGATTCTTTTTACTCCCTTAGAAAAACATGGACGTCTAGACAGTTTAAACTTAAAAGCTCTGACCTAAATACAAGTACCTTTCAATACCTTCATTTGTGTGTGTGTATATATATAATGTGTATTATATATATATATATACATTAAAATGAAATTAAATTTAAGAAATTATAATATTGTATAACATTTTCCACATCTTGATTTGGTTTATATTATGCTAGACAAATGTACTCCAAACTTGATCTTCTCAGTTTTTTTTCAACCATTACAGAGGAAAAAGTCCATATGTGCTTTCCCTGTTTGATTGAAATGTGACCATTTAGGCTGGTCATAATCAAACCAGTGTAGATTTATTGATATTCTTAGACATTTTTAAAGAGAACACAATAATAAAAAATCCTCTGAAAACTCTTTTAATATGAAAAAAACTTCCTTTTATATGAAAAGAAATGCTTGGAATGAGTCTGTTGGATCAGTTTTAACCACATGTATTATTATCCTTTTTAAAGTGATTATGCCTCTTTCCCACTGAATGAGTTAGCACCTATACTTTCAACAGTTATGCTGGGTAATTAAGTTTGTTCTACTGACTTATATTGTTTTATTCTAAGTTCCACTGAAAATAAAATCAATCACAGAGATAAGTTATGGTCACTATAATTTTAGTTGCTCATCTTGTATCTTAAGTGTCATCTGCACTGACTGAAATATAAAGTACAGGAGAACTCTCTGTTCTTTCTACTTTACCCTTGTTTTGCTATGACTTAAAACTTTCAGTTAATCACACACATTTATTTAAAGCTTTTTGGTTTAATATAAAGCAGAAAACCAAACCACATAACCACAATGACATGAATTCAATGGATCACCAAATTGCTAGCTTTGCCGGAGAAACAAATCTCCAGTGAACTACATTTGGTATGTCCTTTACAAGAGTTTCTTTGAGACAGGAAAACAATATTTGAGTGTCACGATTTCATGACAGAAATTAAAGAAAAATCTACAGTAATAATGAACCATTCACCCTATCCAAAATTTCAAAGTAGATTTCTTTGCATACATAGAATTTTATTTGTAAAGAAAATTTCTGCAAATTTCCAGCAATATATCTAGTAAATAAAATTGGAAAAAACTACAATTGGGTAACAACTGAGATGCACTTCTATTGTAGTGACAGCTTTTGAAGTCTGATGAACACGTTCTGTTTTATTTTTATGGTTATGATAGAGAAGGAGTCCCAAGGAATTCAGAGTTTTTAACCTTCAAATCATGAAGATGTATTAGGTGTCACTGACAGAGCCAAGAAGTCACAGAGAAATGCTGATTTTGTTTTAAATGCTCTAAATTTAGTTTTTAAGAGTTTAAAATATTAAGTAACATTAAATAATGCTTTAAATTTAACAAAGCACATTTATTGTTATTGTATCATTTGATTTCCACAAAATTCCCATGAATTGACAGAACAGATTATCATTATCAAATTTATTTTATGAATGAGATTTTCAAGTATAAAATATGTATTTGGAAAAAATATAAAGTATTTGTTTTTAATTGATTTTATTGAAGAAATGTTGAGTTATATCATTAACTTCGTTTAAGACATGCATCATAGTAAATCTATATCTGTATGTAATAAATTTCCTACTATTTTCTTTTTCCTTCACTATACAATTAATTCCTTTTACCCTGCTTGCCCTCCTCCCCTCCCTATCTCTTCATGCAATATTGATTTGCTTTCATTTCCTAAAAGTCTATTTTTTTTATTTACTTCATTTTTTATATTTTTACTTAATTGAGTTCATTCATTTGCTTGCTATCTCTATACATCACATATGAATGATTTCATACGGTGTCTGTTTCTCTGTTTTTGGCTTATCTCGATAAGCATCATTCCCTCCAGGTCCATCCATGTTACCATGAATGGCAGGATTTCACCTTTTTATAACTGCATAGTATTCCATTGTGTGTGTATTATGTGTGTGTTTGTGTATATATATATATATATATATATATGCATATATATATCACATTTTTTTTAAAGGAAAGGTGAAGGCAGGAATGAAAGCAAGCAGAAAGGCAGGCAGGAAAAGAAAAGTGGAAGCAGCATTTTTTATTTTTATTTAATTGTTCACATCAATTGTTCTCCCTGGATTCAGGATGCAAACCCAGGTACATGTGATAGACTGTGCTCCTTTGGAGGCAGTTGACCTAACCACTACTCCACCAGGGCTTGTTCACAATTTCTTTGTCCACTTACCTATCAATGAATATTTAGGTTGTTTAGCTGGCTCTTGGTTATTGTAAATAATGTTGGAATGAACGTGAGGTGCATATAGATATGTGAATAAGTGTTGTTGTGTTTTTTGGTTAAATACCCAATAAAGCAATAACTGGATCATATGGAATTTCCATTCTCAATTTTTCAAGGAATCTCCATACTGTTTTCCATAATGCCTGCATCATTTTACACTCCCACCAACAGTATATAAGAGTTCCCCTTTCTCCACATTCTTACCAGTACTTGTTTCCATTCTTTTGGATAAAAGCCATTCTCACAGGTTTGAAGTGGTATCTCACTATTGTCTTGATTTGCATTTCCCTAATGACAGGAGAAGTAGAACATCTTTTCCTGTGCCTGTTAGCCATTTGGATATCTTTAGAAAAATATTAAGATCATCTCCCATTTTTTAAATTGGATTGTTAGATTTTTTTTTTTATTTTTGAGTTTTGAGTTCTTTACATGTTTTGAATATTAGCCCCTTATCAGATGAGTGATGTGCAAATATCTTCTCCCATTCAGAAAGCTGTCTTATTGTTTGGATGAGAGTTTCTTTTGCTGGGCAGAAGCTTTTTAGCTTGATGCAATCCCATTTGTTTATTTTGGATTTTATTTCCTTTGCTATTGGAGTCAGGCTCCCAAAGACATTTCTTAGGTCAATATCCAGCAGTGTTTTGCCTATGTTTTCTTCTATGTATTTTATAGTTTCTGACCTCACATCTAATTCTTTTATCTACTTTGAATTAATGTTTTGTGCATGATGCTAGGTAGTGAGTGAGCTAGTTAACTGCTCTTTTTATACCACAATTTTTCTGGGTGAATATTTTGATCCCTAACTTTAATATTTTGACACTTCAACTTTCTTATGGACATAAATGTTTACCATTTTTGAAATATTGATAATTTTTGTGTTCTAGAATAATTTATATTATTTTTAGAATAAATCCATTGTCAATTTAATTCCATCATCGACAATATAGTATATACAAGTACTATATATTACTGAGTATATAATATAGTATACTTAGTAAATAATTTCATATTTCAACTTTTTCTCTTGCAAGAAAATTTTAATTGGGAACAATTATTTGTCATGTGAATTTTATGAAAAAAATTTCTGTAATGAAATCCTTGTTTGCCAAAATCAAAACTTTGTCATGGTTATACTTTCTTATGACTTGTTTCTGGTCCTTATTCTACCAGATGTTCCCATAATACTATATGTAAATATTTCAATAAGATATTACTCTTCATTTAATTGCTTATATTTTTTTCACATACAGTTAGAACTTTTCACATTTTTATTTTGTGTCAATTATTTTTAGCAAGGTCTTTTATGGGCTACCAAGCAAAATATCACTGGTGTTAAATGATGTCATCAAAATAGCTTGTTTTGAGTTAGGTACTACCTGCATTTAAGTGGCACTTACTATATAATGTAGAGTAATGTTGATTTTAGAAAGCAAATAAAACCAGGAAAGGTTTTAGATATCACTAAATTTTGTATGTGAGAATCTCTAGAAACCAATATTTCTTCAAAAAATTATACTTTCTACATCTTTGCACTTCCTTTATGTTAAGAATTAATGAGTGAAACTCTCCCTTTTCAACCAAATGGCATGAAACAGAAGTCCTGAATCAAATGAGATCCAAGAAATCATGTCGTTGGCATACAGAATTTCAGAGGAAGTACGTCACATTAAAAAAAATGATGATACCTGTGGGATTTCAAAAGATGTCCTCCTGGATTGTTGAGCAGAATAATTCATCAATAACTAGATACAGATTTTGTTAGATCGCCATTCAAAATATCTAAAGCCTTAGACAAGTTCCTTCACCGTTTCCAAGAAAGTAATTCCGTATCTTTTCATTGTTTAGGAACATTAGTTACTTTATCATATTTAATATATGAAAAGATTGAGGTTTTAAGATAATTGGTGTGGGTGACACAACGAGAATATAAATTTAAAAACTCAATTGGAAAGACCATAACCTGAAACATAAAAGCATAATTTTTGGAGTCAGACAGACATGTATCAGGTCCTGTTTCTGCTACATACTAGTAGACTCTCTTAAGGGAGTTATTCTCTCACTCAGAGCCTCAGTTTGAACCATATAGTAAGTGAAAATAATTCATAGTTTTTCTCAGAGTTTTCTTCATTGTTTTTTTTTTTTTTTTTTTTTTTTTTTAATCCCTGTCCCAAGGTCTCAAACCTGAGTCTGAGGGTTTTACATGATCTATACCTTAGCCACCTGAGTCACAGGGGCACTTCATGTGTTCTTTTAAGGATTAAATAAGATGCTATATACAGGGAACCTCTGCTGTTGCAAGCAGTATATCAGATATTTAATTTTAACGAAAAGTATAACAATATGTTTGAAATAATATGTTTAACTGTTGAAAGCACCAGAGTTAATAGTTTTGTACTGAATTGTCTTAGATATTAGCATATGGATTGTTCTCTATGAGTATAAACAGGCCTGTAGTCTAGCAAATGGTACTATAAAACACCTCTCTTGTACATGTTAGCCGTAAATGGCATTTAGAAAATAAGATATTGCTTATATTGCATTTTAAATTCAATGATTTTCAAATTATCATTCTAGGCTTTTATGAATATTTTATATTCATTTTTGTGAAATTCAATATATAATAAGCACAGGTCTTTAGAAAAATATTTGCTATTTCTAAGTGAAATATATTTTCAAATTCGATTTCCTAAAGTGCATTTTCAGTTCCATAGTACAGCAGAGAATACTTTCTGGTCTTTAGATACATGAAGAACCATCTTAGCATCAAGAAAATCAAATTAAGACATACACATGTGGCAGATGGCTGAGAAAGCTGTGATGTGGACAATATAAATAAAGCCCAAGGACTTGGGTTCTTGACTTGGTGGGCAGATGATTGAGAGGACACTGAAAAATAAACAACTAAATTAAAATGTTTCTTTCTCCCCTTCCTTCCCTCTTTCCCTCTTCTCTTAATAAAAAAAAAAAAAAAAGAAAAAAAAATTAAGATAGCAAACTTGCAAAGAAAACTAAGACTTTACAGGATCAACCTAATCTTACAGTTCTTAAAAAAGTTATAAATGAATATTGAACTAGAACCAAATATAGGAAAATCTGGGTTTTTAATTATATCTCAAAGAGTAATTATATGGTCATAGAAGTTCATTCTCACTGGATTTGCTGTAAAATCATGTCAATGTCTAATAAATATAACTTTAAAATAGATCAAATGGATAAAGAACAAATATAGTAAAAAGGAGAATAAATAAATTGAAATAGATTTTTGTATTTGGAATATTCATTTTTAATTATAGGGCACCCTCATTGATATAGCCTACCCTTGGAGAAACCAATCTGAATTAACAAAAAATAATCATACACTATAAAATCTAGTAAAATTGCAGTTATATTAGTTTCAAATTCATGCTGTAAATTTAGCTGCTGATAAAAGCACTTGAAAGTAACAGACTTTCTTTGTATGCTTTAATAAATAGGTGGGAATCATTTAAAATTAGTTAGACCCTTTTGAATCACACAGTATGTTAAAAATCTTTAAGAACAGTTGGCTAAAAGCCTCAAGCAATCTTGTTTACACTATTAGCAAATCCTTGCTTCATAGATCATACAAAAGTAAATTTCAGCCTAGCCTAGTTCAAATTATCATAAATTCTAAATTATATTCAGTATTTTAAGGCCGGAAGGGACCTCAGATATCCTCCAGTGAAGTTTGTAAAATGAGATTTTCCTGGATGTTACATTTAAAATGCACAGGATAGGTATAAACAAACTGTAGACATTGTTGACTACTTTAAAAAATGTTAGTGACACTCTAGTGTTACTTAAAGATGGTATATCTTTTTAAATGTTTCAATAATGTCACATAATATCCAAGAATGCTTTGTCAAGATGATTTAAAATCAGTAGTAGTAAGTTTCACTGTTTTTGTTATTTGCTGTATTTGTTGGGTTTTCTGGTCCCATCCAGGACTAAAAAGTTCAGGAGTAATAGTCTGCATACCAGCAGTCTGAGTAGACACAGTATACAAATAACATAGCCAACAATTTCAAAAAGTTGTGAAAAATTGAAGCAGAATTATTGTACAGATTTTAAATCACTAGGGCGTGGAGCCACCAAGTGGCTTTCTACACACATAAGAGTAACCTTAGAATTTCACACCTGCACTCTTTTTTGTTTTGGAATGTTTTATATTTGAGCCAATCAGAGAAACCTGTACACTAGTACCTCTAAACAATACCCTGCAATTTCCAAGTCACTGGTTCCCTTATTTCCAGCCTCCTTACCTGTTAATCTAGTCCTTAGAGACTTTCCTGGAAACTGGTGGAAAAATGATCCAAGTAAATATGCCTTTACTACTTGGAGAAAAATAATGGGACCTCTGTCATTTGGGCACCATCTGCCCAGCCACCTTTCTTCCTGATGTAACCTACTGTATTCATCCAGGTAATAAATATTTATTGAGCAGTAGCCAGGTGTCCAGCATATGCTGAGTTGCCAAGAGGAATGCAAAAGACATGTTAGACATAGTCTCTGACCTCCAAGAGTTTCATGCCTGATTATGAAGAAAAACATACTTTTGTGAAGCAACTAAATTACAGTGCATAAGAATGTTCAACAGTTGTCCAAGGGGCAGCACAAAAAACATTATAAGAAGGCAGAGAGCTATACAGAATGTTGGGAGGGTCCCTTATAGGCGATAAATCTTGATCTGGACTCATTAGAATAGGTAGGATTTTCTGGACGGAGGCTGTCCTAGTGTTAAGCAATGTCTAAGTGCAGAAAAATCAAGAAAAAAATCTTACATTACATTGTATATAGAGATGTCAAGCCTTTGACCACATTCCTCCATCCTTTACAATGAGAATATTCCTTGGTACAATCAGGAAGTGAACTCTTTTGGCTCCAGTGTTCTTCAGGATGTAACCCATCAATTCTACCCTACTCTAAAGATGACAGTTCAATAAACAGTCATCTGACATGCTGCAAACAAATACTAGAATGTCTATCAAATTGTGGATGTTGAATACCTCTAGCTAATATCTCTTGCCTCATTCGGTCTCACATTCACACTCCAGTAGTTTCCTTACATGCCTACGTATCTGAACACCATTCATAATAGACACGTTGAGGGCAGGGCAGACATAGTTGTGTACTACAGGTTGTCTGACGCTATTCTGTGTATGACTGTGCTGATAACTCTCTGCTATTATTTTTCCATTTGTCCAGGGCCTTCTCAATATGTCTTCTCGCTCCCATGGCACAGAGTCACAGCGTATCACTTAATCATGCATTGTAGCTCAACACAGTTTTATCTCTGGAACCACCTACTATGGCAGATATATCGTACATGGTGCTTTTGACCTTTCTCTCATCTTCCTGGACTGAGAATCCAAAAAGTGGCAGTTCTGAAAGGGAGGTAATCGTCAGAGGTCCTACTCAGGTTTTCCTTCCAGATCAAGAACAGGCTGACTTATCGCTACTATGAAAAAGGTGTATTCTTTTATCTTGCGTTCCTCTTGTGGCTCACTCATTCCGTTCAGATTCCACTGGACTCTCCAAAGAACCCTGTGGAACATAGAGCTTAGGGAACTAGCACAAATGGACTAGTGCTCTGCTACTGCTTTTATTGTGAGTAATAAAAGCTTTGTTTCTGAAGAAAATCTCTTAAAATGCAAAATGAATACCCTTCTATTAAATTTAAATGCATTCATATTAATAAAATTGTATGTTCACTTTCTTGGTAGTATTAAATGCATTTCACATGTGAAGTAGCCTAATGTGGTCTGTGCGTAGGGCATTGGACAACACAGAAAGAAAATATTTCTATCATTCTAAAAAGTTCTGTTGGGAGCTCTGTGTAGTATTCAGTTTGTAGGACTATCAACCTGAAAGAAGTGGAGGACTCAGGGTGAAAAAACAAGCTCAACTCAAGTTGCAGAATATGGAGGTTAATAGTTAGTGACCCAAGGTAGAAAATAACTCCTGTATGGAAATCCCATTATGCGTTCAGTATGTATTTTAGCATTTCTTGAAAGCCATATATCATACAGAACTTTACCTCCTGAAAAGGATACTCTGATAGAGTGTGAGAGGCATAGGGTACGGGAGGTAGGAGAGGGAGAAAATGAATTAAGTTTTCTGGAGTGTCCATATACATGACGTGAAGTAGTATAAAAGCTCAGTGGTGGAAATGAGGGCTGTAAAACAGTAGGAAGCAATTTGTGGGTTTCACAAAAATTCTCCCTTCCAAATAACAAATGATCTGCAGACACAAGATAATGTCTTAGCTTGCTATAAATTGACAGTAATTTATTTGCAAGAAGATTCAAAGGAAATCTAAATGGCTGGAAGAAAAAGGGTACTAATGTCAGCAGATGGGAGATGTTGAGAGGTTCTTCAAAGTCAGTTATTTTAAAACCTCATCGTGTCAGAAAGGTAGGACATCTAAGAGAGGAATTATAAAGAAACATTTCTTTTACTCTATCTCTGATGATCAGGGATTATCAAATACTCCTTAACTCCCACCACTTCACATCTTTTCTTTTCCATATTTTTAAGTCATTATATCATCACAGCATATCCTTTAGGCCTTATATAGGAAATTTGTTAATTACTTGGTTTCAATTATGGGCCTATCTAGTAATAACAAAGCGAAAGCAGACCATGAAGACACCCTCTGACCAGGTTTTCTACAAATGGCAGAATATCATCTTTTTTGATAGCTGAGTTGTATTCCATTGTGTATTGATACCAAATTTCTATATCCACTCATCTGTTGATGAACACTTATGTTGTTTCCAGCTCTTGACTATTTTAAATAATGTTGCAGTGACATGGGGCTACAGATACCTCTGTGAATTAGGGTTTTTGTGTTTTTCGGGTAACCACCCAGAAGTGGGATAATGGGATCATATGTATTTCTATTTTTAATGTTTTGTGGAAATCTCCATAGTGATTTTCATAATGTCTGTACTAACCTATACTCAGACAACAGCATATAAGGGTTCCTGTCTCTTCATTCTCCCCAACACTTTTTGTCTCCAGCCTTTTACATAATATTCATTCTCACAGAATTCAGGTGATCCCTCACTGTTATTTTGATTTGCATTTCTCTAATAATAAGAGATGATGAACATATTTTCATATGCCTGTTAAGCAGCTGTATGCCTTTTTGAGAAGCTTCTATTCAAATCCTCTGCCTACTTTTTAAATAGATTTTTGTTGTTGTTTAGTTTTAGGAGTTCTTTATGTAGTTTGAATATTAGCCCTTTGATAGCTACGTGATATGCAAATTGTCTTCTCCCATTCAGTAGGATGACTTTTCATTCTGATGAGATTTTCTTCAGTTGTTCTAATGCTTTTTAGTTTGATGTAGTCCTATTTGTTTTTGTTGGTTTTTGTTTCCCTTGCCATTGGAGATGAGTTCCCAGATATCTCAAAACCCAATGTCAAAAGTATATTGCCTATGCTCTCTTCTGCGTATTTTATGGTATCAGGTCTTTTAAGCTATTTTGAATTAATTTTTGTGTATGTCATTAGGCAGTGGACAAGTTTCATTCTTTTGCATGTGATTGTCTACTTTTCCAAGCACCATTTATTGAAGAGACTCTCCTTGTACCATTATATGCTCTTGGCTCCTTTGTCATAAATTAATTGTCCAGATATGTGGGGCTTATTTCTGGCCTCATAGTTCTGTTCCATTGATCTGTGTGTCTGTTTTTATTCTAATAGCCTGTTGATTTGATGACCATTACTTTGTATCGTAGTTTTAGTTAGGGACCGTTATACCTCTGTTTTCATTATTTTCTCTCAGGATTGTTTTTGCTACTTAGAGTCTCTTGTAGTTCCAAATAAATTTCATAATTTTTTGTTCTCTTTCTGTGAAGAATGTCATTGGGATTCTCATGGAAATTGTATTGCATCTCCAAATTGCTTTAAGTAACATGGGCATGTTAGAATCTTAATAACCACAAATCAGTGGTTATATATTCATCACAACTCACAGCATCATTGATTGATGGGGGAATTTTGGTTATATCTTGTTTTTTGCTTGTTTTAATGTTAACTTAAGAATTGTTAAGGATATGGAAAATTTTAGAACTGAAATGGTGCTAAGAGGTCACTTAGTTTAAGACATTTCTTTTAATATATAAAGAACTTCAGCCTAGATAATTTAAATGACATTCTAAAAAGCATACATCTTAATGGAAGCTCTGTGTATCCTATTTTCTAACCCAAAGTTTCTGTTTTACTGCACTATGAAATGAACTATGATATTAATTTCAGTGGCAAATATATCAGAAATAGCTCAACTCCAAGTTATAATCTTGGTTATTCAAATAATACGTGTTTCCAGTTTGAGTAATTAATTTCTCTAGCCACAAAACTTATGCATGCCTCAAAATATTTATAAGTACTTTTAGAAATATACATATGAAATTCTTTATGACTAATCTTATCTTCTCCCTTGACCTAGAGAGGCATTATTTGATGATGAATGGTCATCCAGGCAGATATATATCTGAGTTTGTACACTTGTGTCAGGCTAATACATGGGTGTCCCCATAAAACACAATATCTCACATGCTGGATAGTCCCTCCCCACTTGAGACTTGACCATATGACTTGCTCTTGTCAATAAGATAACGGCACGGGTGATATAAGCAGAGGCAGATGCTACTCAAACTTGAGGAGAGACCCTGGAAGATGAGGAGTCATTTGAACTGTTCAGCTAGCAAACATGGTAACAAAGCACAGAAAGTCACCCAATTAAACACAGTCAAACCAAATGCTGCCCAGTTTCCATTTGGTCTCATAATCTGGTAATAACGTAATTATGATAGCACCCTAAACATATAGAATATATTTGTTTCCCTTCAACTGTAATTCTGATATATTCCAGAACTTTTTTTTTCAAAATGACTCAGTTCCTTAGTTCACTAAAGGGACAACTCTAATATTTTTCCTCCAAGGAAAAATAAAAGTAGCATGTTTCTTCTTTGAACTAAATAATACTTTCAGATATTGGATACTTTTTTCCTTTTTGGAACTTAAAAATTAGGGAAACTTAGGACTTATATGGTTCTACATAATTAATATTAGTCTTTATATTCTAGCGAAGAAAGTTAACTTTCATAGAATAATCTCTAGGCATAAACGTCTCAACATTATGTAATTTTGGCCTCAGAGTCCATTTTATTTGACTTGATTAATCATCATCATTATTATTAGTCATTTGTGTGGTTTGTCATTAGTCATGTACAGTTCTGAATTGTATAGTCATGAATTGTTCATGTATAGTTCTGTTTATTTTTTTTCTCTAGATGATTTTATTAGTTGTTCTTTACATATATGTAATTGTATAAAAAGAACAGTAGAGAATATTTTATTTCTTAATAGTTTTGTCCTTATGAAAGTCTTACCTGGATGATTTTTAGAATTTAATGCAATCTCTAATGTCAGACATTGAAACTATTCTGTTAGTGGGCAGTCCTCCAGAAAGGGTTATGGGGAAGCTCCTTGTACTCTTGGAGATTTATAATAAATATTAATATATTAAAGGTTCTAAGGAAGAAACTGGATTTTGTTCTTCATATTTACATGACTATAGAAATCTTTTCTTACAGAATAGCTTATAACTGTTTAAGGAACAATTTGTTTCGAGGAATCTTAAAACTATAAAAACCATGTGGGCCTCTGTTTTACTCTTCCCAGAGTTGTCCTTCTTCTCCATGCTTTTGGGTAAATAGCCCTCAGCATCTGATGGAAATCTTGCATCTCTTATGTTGTCCTTTGTTGTCTGTAGATGAGTTCAATTCTCTCTAATCTAATATGACCTCTCTAGTACTAGCTTTACCAAGGTTTCCTCCCCTCTGAAGTTTATCATTGGTCAAACTCAGTGATTCCAAACTTGATAGATCATCAGAATTGCTAAAGAGAAAGTCTGTTTTACCAAGTTCCCCAGCTAAGTCTGAATGTAAACCAGGACAGTGAATACTGGTTCTGCCTACAACCTTTACCGACTATGAAAAGAAGCATGTTTTTAACTTCAAAGATTTCCATAAAGGAAGGAAATATGAGATATGATAACTAAATGTACTGTATGATCCTGGGTTCTACCCTTGATAGGAACAGGCAGGAGTGTGCAAGTTAGGACCTTGATGGAATAATTGATACATTTTGTATATGAACTATAGATTATATAATAGTGTTTTATTAGTGTTAAATTTTCTGATTTCGATAATTGAATTTAATTACATGAGAGAATGTCCAGGGTTTTTGTTGATTTTTTATTCCCATAAACACTATTTAGAGCATGATGTCTCCACTGTAGTTTCATATATTTCAAGAAAATATGTATATATGAATAAGTATAGAAAGAGATAAAGAGAATAATACTATAAATGGGTTCACAAAAATAATTAGTGAATCTGAATGGTGTATAGGCAAATGGTGTATAGGAGTTCTTTGTATTATTTAGAGTCATTTTTAAAAATTGTGAAATTGTATAAAAATATATCTTTTTGAAGTTTTACTGTTGTCAAAACAGAGTCCTCAAATTTCTTTCCAAAAAAAGCATAATGCTGAGCTGTATAATCTGATTCTGAGAAGTCAAGAGAATGGATGTAAAAAAAAATAGCAGATTGGAAACTACTAGCATATAAATTGTAATTAGAAATGAAAAAAGTGATTTTATGGAGGGTAATTATAAACCTGAGAGTTGAACAACACAGACTGAATCATTGCAAATATTAAGAGACAAAGATTTTTATAAGTTAAACCAAGAAAAAAATAAATATAAAATACCATTTACTGAAAATCTGAGGCAGTCATATATTAGACAAGTAAGGAAGCAAGTATCTGCTTTAAAGTTAGAAGATGAAAATTAAAATGTATTTCTTACCAAGTGTAATGTCGAGAGAATAAACAAAACTTTCTGAGTAACAGTTTCCTCATCTGTAAAACAATCTACTCATAATGTAGGCCTCTATAAAGAAAAAAATACAGTAAAAAGATTGTCAATATTTTGTCTTATATACAACTAGCAGCAACTTTGTTAAGCATAATATTTCAGTCATTAAAAAGTAAATAGTATTTTTTAAGCTTTTCATCTGCTAGTTAGTTCCTGGGTCATTGGGCCTATCAGGAGATTCTGTCTGAACTGCCAGATGAAGATTGAGGCATGAAAAATATGTTTCCTGATGTTGGGGAAGGGGTACAAGGTGAATAGAAACAAATGAAAGAGCTGTGGCTTACAAAAGCATCATACCACTGCAATATCTACCTGGATATCCTGATCCAAACAGAGAAAGGAAAAATTCAACAACTTTTCATGTCATAACCTCCCCATTTTATTAATCTGATTCTTTAAAATTAATTTGGGGCATCCCTTTAAGTAACTTGTTTTGTAAAGTTATATAAGTTTTATCTTCTGACAAGTTGTGCATCTGAAAACTTACTTAGGTCACAACATTATCCTTTCCAAATTTTTAGATGTTTTATACTGTCAGGATATGTACTCACTCTGCCTATAGTTAGGTGGATACATCTTTCCTTTGTGGATAACTCTTTTATGTCTTTCCACTATTTGGATACTTGACAGTATTATTAATAGCTCTTGCAATTCACAAGTTTGTCAATTTAAGTTTTGTAGATCTCTAAATTAATAAGGTCACACTGATATGTATATGAGTCAACCAATCAAGTTTTTTTCAAAAAATGAAATGTCCTCCAATTGACAACTAGAAAGGACATTAATGTACCTAGATTCTAATATGATTTTCAGTTTCTAACAGACATTCACTCTACTGAGGTGGCAATTTCTCTTTTACCTCCTGCCTGGTCCTCTGAAACTCTGAAAATATATAATAGACAATAACCTCAAAGTAACACCAGGCAGTTTATTCCGAGTATCTTGGCCACCATCTTCAGACCTTTACTTACAGAGACCAGAAAGCATTAAGCAATCAGCAGTATCACGCTTTGGCTTTTCCTAGCTGTTTCTGAAAGATGCTCTTTCTAAATGGTGGGAAAGATGGAAACTGGGCAGGTAAGGGAGGTCTGAGAATAGACCTTTAAATATCTTATAAATCAACAATTTTTTTTTTGTTGGTGGTGTATATACCTTGGGAACAGACCCACAGGAATAATATGAGAAAGCTATCAAGTGTCTCCCTGTCTGTTTTAGGTGTTCTCTTTTTCACTGATGAAATCTGATCATTTCAAACTAACAAACAAAAAAATTAAACCACCATTGGTCAGTGGAAATTCCTCTTAGAGTCAAGTTTTAAGTCATTTAAGACCTGATGCTACTTTGTGTTTTAAGTGTTTTCTTAAGTATCTTAAGCTATAAATAGCAAAATTTACATCCTAGGACTAGTGTAATTAATTTACTGGAAATGTTCTTACACCACTAACAGGGTCTTAAATGTAATATCACTAGTTGATAGTAATAACTAATAAATATCACCTGCCTAAACATTCATCACTAAAGCCTTCCAAAAATAACAATATTTCTGTACCACACAAGAAACAGTTATAATTCTAATTTGCATGGAAAATTCCATTGACCTCCACAAAGCTGATGATTTTAAGAAGTGGCAATTTAGTTAGGTCTCTTATCCTTTGAGTCTTCTATTTGTTTATTTTTCTATTTATTCAGTAAGAATGAAATAAGTAATTGCTATGTGCTAAGCACTGAAATATAGGTTCTGCCTCCAAGAACTTATGATGTAATCATGACAACATGAAACAAGTGATAAACCTTTCTGAAGGTATACAGAGTATAAACAAATCTAATTACTATTATTGCATTCTAAACATTGTTTTCAGGACTGTGACTTCTTCATTTAATTCAGCATTTAATAAGTGTCATAAATAATGAACATGATACTTTATTGGCACTCTATAGAATACAAAGCTAATTAAGAACAAAGTCTGAATCTTCAGAGATTTTTGTCTAGCTGTGCCTTAGTCCCTTCAGACTGCTATAGCAATATGTCACAGATTGGATGACTACTAAAGAACAGAAATTATTTTTTACAATTCTGAAAGCCAGAAGTCCAAAAATGGACACCACTATGGTCCTGTTGGGTAAGGATCATCTTCCTGGGTCATGACCAATTACCTTCTCTGTGTGTCCTCATGTGGTAGGAGAGGCAGGGAATTCTATAGATTCTCTTAGAGAAAAAACTAATTCTATTCCTGAGAGTTCTACCCTCATGGTCTAAGTATTCCAAGACTCAAATTCCTAATACTATTACTTTGGGCATTAGGATTTCAACATTTTGGTAGAACCCAAACATTCAGATCATAGTAAGCAAACAGGAATTATAGACTCATTATAATTAACATTCCATAATGCACACAAAGGGATAATATAGAAGCACAATAGTAGAAAAGATTCACAATAACGATGATCCTCCTTTGAAGAGTAAAATATTGAGTTGGCTCATTTTGAATATGATAATCATTAGTAACATTTAGTGAGATACTTCTTTATTATGAATCACTATAGCATGTATTTTCTGTATGTGATCCCTAATCTTGCAAAGGGAAACTATTTTTAACTTTGTGTTATCTCTGTCTGTTCAGGAAGCCTAACAATGGGATGACCAGCATTTGACACTTTGCTCCAAAATCCTTATATGAATTTCTTGGGGTGAGAAAGAGGAGAAGGGAGTGGAAGACAATAAGGCAATTCAGTGCTAAAAGAAAAACAGATAAGACCATGATCTGCATTAAATTTAGCTTCTTTGGAAGATTGCACTACCTGTGGACTAGGCCTGCGTCATGTAAAGATGTAAACTGCCCAAACTCACAGACTCACAAAGAAACACTTTGAGTATTATAAATCAGATGTCATCGTCTTTTGAGTTATTTACACATCCTACCACTAAAAAAATTCAACCGAGATAAACAGATTAAGTTTGTCTCAGAAATAAGAATAGGCGAAAAATGTCTTCCACATAATCATTAAATATCACCATGTTTAGTGTTTTAATTTCCAAATCAAATTGAAGAGATATCAGCAACGGCCAAAACTATGGTTGGCTCATATTCTTCAAAGAGCCTATGGTCTTAAAGCCTCTGAAAAGTTTTTCTCTTAGTGATTCTGTTCAATATGTGGGAAACAAACAGAAATGTACAGTTGTGAAGGAGAAATTTGATGTACGAACACAAACTTTATAAAACTAGGAGATGGGGCAGAGGGTTGATAGCTTAAGTTGGTAATTACATAAGAGTCGTTCTGTTATGATATCTATATAGATAAAGAAATAGCAACCATTTGGGAAGATCATGTAGAATGCTGGCAACGTTTAAAAGTTTAAAGTTGTCCTGTAATATAACGTAAGCTGACTGCAGATTGCTCTTATGGACTGATTCAGAAGAAATATCTCAAGCATCTGATTTTGTTTTGGGTTTGTTTTTTTTTTAATCCTTTCTAATAAACTAAAGTGAGATGTTGTCTATTACAATAGCATTTCTGTTGGTAAGTCTACTATCCTCCCTAGGTCTCTCTAAATTAAAATTCACTTCCATTTCCTTCAAAAGGCATCATTTGTCTTTTAAAAATTTATCTATGGGAAACAATCATTGATGAATTAAAGCTTGGTGGGTTGCTTAATGGTTAAATAAATGGAAAAAAGTACATTTAAAATATTACATGTTTTCCCAGCTGCTTTGGAGGAACAGAGAATGGATTGTGTACTTTGTTCAGGAAGTGATTTTCTTTTAAAGTGATGAAGACTTCCTTTCAAATGAGTACGACCAACTTGATATCTATTTTGTTTTAAATTCTAATGTAAACAATTTCTGATAAATTAGAAAAATAAACTCGGTGCCTCCTCTTGGTTTATTCTTTTCATCTTGTTAAGATGTTGAAAAATAGACCACTTGGTTTCACTTTCTGCTTCCTTTGAATTAGAAGGAGGCTGTTTTGTCATTTCAACTCTAAAAGAGAACTAACATCATTCATCTCTTTAAAGATTATTCTTTCCTATAATTTGTTTACAAATTGTTATATAAAAAAAATTTGTAAAACTCCTTTGTTTTTATCAGGTTAAATGTAAACCACTAAATGGAGTGGTATTTTCAAAGAAGAGATTATGTGTCCCTTAAAATTAAAGACACTGATATGATGACAAAAAGAAAAGAATGAAGAACCTGTTCTTCTTAAGAATCTTATTTATTTTACATAGTGAAATTTACATCAGGCACTAGTTCAATATAAAATAAACGTATTTAATCAAACTGCAAATTTTGTAAAATCCCTATTCTCTGAGTTTATTCATGTAAGTGCAAAAGCTATTTTTAGGGAACATGCCGGCCTATCTGAAATGGCAACAGAGCATTTAGGATTCATTTTGGGAAAAGAAACTGTAAATCAGGTAGGATCTTACCAAAGCTTAGCTCAGTGACCCCCTCAAACTAATCTCCCCCAAGTGCGGTCACTTAATGTGGAAGTATGGCATTATACATATTTGCCAATAATTGCAGAGAGAGGGAAAGAAGAAATTGAGAAATACCTTTTAGAGCCACTGGAGAATTTTCCCCAAGCATTAAGAAACCATTCAAAACAGTACTGAGGACTCCATGCTGCCAGGTTCAAAGTGTTCAATTTCCAAAGCCTCAAAAAGACAAATATTAACTCTTTTTCTTAGGCCTTGCTTTTTTAAACAGTGAGCGTAATCTCATTCCTGGAATGATTTAAGTTACATTTTTCTTTAGTGCTGTAAAAGGAGCAGGAATCCTGCTCACCATGCGTGGGGATAGAGCCCGACTTAAAGCCCCAGTGAACTGTAAGGAGGCCAGGGCCAGGGGTGGGGAGGAAATCAGAACAGTGGGTTCCCTCAAACTTCCTGTTTGCTGGGCCTTGGTTTTTTATTCAATTTGAGTATTATTCAAATTCCGGGGGAAGGCGGGGTGCTGAAAGGGCTCTTTCCAGTTCTGCACCTCAGTCCTTCAGGGTTAAAAAGAAAAAGATGAATGTGGCTGTGAACTCTGTTCATCTTCCAACTAATGGACTCCCGATCCCTCCCCCATCACTCTCCTCAGCACCCCCCCAGCACCCTTTGTCCACTTTTATGAATTAAAACATGCACACACACTTGCACACACAGGGAATCCTGCCCATTAATTAAAGGACTTGTCAGCCCCAATCGTAGATTCTTACAGTGCAGGAAATGTCTCTCCTTTTAAGTGCAAAACCATAACATTACCATTTCCCCAAGTGCCCTCTGTTTTAGGCTGCTTTCCTAATTAGAGGGATGATAACAGCCCCGCTGATTGGCATTATAAAAGCACTACTTTGGCTCTCTCTGTCCCAGGTGTGCCGTGTAATTTTTTTCTTCTCACCGTTTCTGAGCTCTACCTCTCTCCTTCATTGTTCCTTAAAGTTTTCATCTGAGGAATTAATACAGATAAAAAGACATTAGAAAGGAGGCCTCCCTGCCAAAGCTCATCACCGAAACCTTTTATCAAAAGTACCAACTCTACAAGTTAGAGCATTTTTTTTCTTTTCACCCTTTTGTTTCTGAGGGCGAAGGGGGTGTGGGAGGTGCGTGTGGAGAGGCCGGGAGAGGAGAGGCTGAGGGAAAAACCGCGCTCTGTCAATGGGCTGAACGCGCCATTAAAACTGGCGTCACTACAAAGGTTAGAGCAGATCTAACTGTCAATACGGAGAGTGGAGTGCAGTCCGGTAAGGGGGAGCTTTGGTGAGCCAGAGATACTTTGATATTTTGGAATGTTAGAAGGGTGAATGTGAAAAATTGGAGGTTGGGGATCTAATTACCCAGCCATAATTGGGGGCTAGGGAATCAGTTGCAGCCCTCTCAACTCGCCGCAGATCAATTATGTTAAGAGAACATCTGTAAGTAGAACTTAATGAGGTCCATTAGACCAACATGTACAGCCTCCTCTAACAGTACTTGTCAGCTTCTTGGATGAGCTGAAGGAAGCTGCTAACTAGGGACCTGGCGAGGTGTTTAAATACTGGAGGAGCGGCAGGCCCACTCAGGGCGTGCGTGCAGTTCGGGAAGAAAGTGAGAAAGGGAGCAGCTAGCAGGAAGACAGGGAGGCAGAGGCTCTGATCCTTGTTGCTGAATTTTTCGAAGCCGGTGGTGGGGGGTCCCAGCCACCTCATCGTTCCCCTGCCTGAGACCTGGTCCTGTACCTGGATCTGGAGGGGGGTGCACGCCTCCACCTCCCACCCCCACAACCAGTCTGCTGTCCTTAAAAAAAAAAAAAAAAAGGACTGCACCATCACAGAAGCATCTCTGGGACGCCACAGGAATCATTCTAGAACACCTGCACACAAAAGTAACCTGTGAGGTGTGTTTGAAAGAGAGCCAGCTGCAAACTTGAAGCCCTATTTAGAGGTAGACCTAGAGAGATAGACTCTTTTCTTGTGGGATACCTCCTTTGAGCAAAGGTAAGTAGTCTATACCTAATCACCTCATCCACGCCCCCATCCACCCCCTCTCTCATTCCCCTCCTCTTTCCCCCTCATGAAGGTATCACAGTCTGAGACCCTGAAAAAGAAAGTCTGCCTCTTTTTTTTTTTTCTTCTTTAATATAAGTTGGGGCTGGGCAGGGGATGGAGGGGGTGATGGTGAGCAGATAACCACCTCCAGTGTAGGGTGAGCTGCAGAAACAAGGCACAGGCTAGAGGTAATGATGGGACCAGGAAGATCTCGCGCCTCCTGGCAATCCTTTTGCACAGATTTCCGAAGGATCTGTAATTAAACTGGGTAGTTTACTCTCAGGAAATGAAGAAACTGCTCGCCTGGCTGGATCCAACCTTTAGCTTGGCTGAGTAAACAAAAGCACAAATTCTTTTTTCACTTTTTCTCTCGAGGGAGGGGTGAGACTTTAGGATTGGGGGAACCGGGAAAACGGGGTATGCTGAGGGTTAATGGTGTTTTTCACAAAGTGTCAGCAGAAGATGATTAAATTCCACCTCTTGTTCACCAGCTCACTTTGTGTGCACTTGTATATTTCATTGTCGACGACTGCTGATGATCACATCTGTGCAGTACATTAAGTAGCAAGCCTCTTCATCTGCACGGGGTTTTTCTGATGATTTTTTTTCTGTGAATAATTCATATGATTATGAAGAGAAAAACTGCTATTTTCTATCTCTCTCTCTCTCTTCTGTAGCACAGATTAAAAAAAATCTTGCTGTAAATTGCGTGATTGGGGAGATAGCCTGCTTTCAAATAATTTAATTCATGACAAAACCTAATTACTGTCAGGTAATACCCTGTCAGCTTTAATGCATTTCATCAGTCATAATGAAAAGAAGAGCATTTTATGACCCATCTAATTATCATTACATTTTAGGGGAAAATGAATGGCATGGAGCTGAATGTTAACTATTCCATTTTATTCCTTTACACATGTGGTTTGGTATATTATTCACTAAGTTCTCTCTCTCTCTCTCTCTCTCTCTCTCTCTCTCTCTCTCTCTCTCTCTCTCTGCAAGTATGGGAGACTGGGTCAAATTGAGAAGAAAAGGATGATTGGGGAGAAAGGATAGGGGTGGGAAGTATAATTAGAGATGGGGTGTTTGTCCCTTAAAAAAAAAATAAAGTGACAAAGTGGTTAATGTCTCTGCAGGTTGGTGTTGCTATCTGGAATCTTACTGCCACAGTCCAAATAGAGTACTAATTACTGCGAATGATGTCACCGTAGGCAGAGGAATAATCCCATCATTTAATTAGTTGAATGATTTAAACAAAGATTTGCATAGATGCACTAATCAGTCGCCATGAATTACAGAGCAGCAGTTGCCAGCGAGGGGTAACAGATCATACAGTTGGAGGGAAAAAAAATCTCATCTCCTTGAACATAATTAATTTAATTGTCCTCATTAGCTGTACCATTTGTTTTGATTTTATTTCTCCCTTTCCCCACACATACTTCTCCCTCCCTCCCTCTTTTCTTCTTCTCAGTGCATTGGCTGGGAGAGAGCACAGGACACACGCGCGCACACACACACGCACACAGGCACACACGCCCGCATGCACACAGGCACAGACACTCTGGGTGTTTTCAGAGTGGCAGGAGCTGAGAGGTAGGGGACGGAAGTGGGAGCTGTGTGGATGGGTAGGGTGCATGCCTGCCTGCTCAGACTGGCCAGAAAACTCAAACTTAGGAAGCCTATGTACAGAAAAGATCAGCAGAAGGGGTTCCTATTAATCGGCGCGACTTTCGTGCAGGTTAGTTCTGAGTTTTGTTGCCTTTTGAAGGGAGAGGAAAGCAAGCCACATAACAATTTCATTATGAGCCTTTAAAAAGGGAAGGGACAAAAGAGAAGTTACCATGTTGTGCCATTATTCTTTAGGAAGAGAACCAAAATTGAGCCTAAATATTCAGGTAGAAAGGGGTGTTTGAATTTTTTTCTTTCTTCTTCTTTTTTTTTTTTTTTTTTTTTAAGAAGAACTAGATTGCAACTGATGGTGCCAAGAAGAAGAAAGTTTGTTGGAGTTCAACACTTGAAGCTTTCTTGGCCCTGAAAACATTTCAGCCAGTGTCATTCAAATCTGTACTATTTTTTAAGCTTGACCTTTGACATGAGTTTATAAAATCTGGTGAGGATGCTACAGAAGTTGCCAGTAAGAGAGGGATGGCTTTGAAGTTTGAAAACTTAGTAAAAGAATAAGATATTTCAAAGCTTTTAGTGGCCTTTCCAGATAAAAAGTAAAGAGAGGAGGTTAGGGAGAATGGCACCTAGGTCAAAAAAGAAATCTGGCAAGGCCTCTGAAACAAGCTTATGAAGCCAGGGCAGGAAAATGGTCAAGAAACTCAATGGCTATGACCAAGTTAGTTGTAAAGAATTTTTCTCTGTGTTCTCTAGTGTTTTTTTGGTCTGTTTGTTTGTTTGTTTTCATTCTAGCTTGTGGATTCTCTATGGTAAGGAATCAAAGTCACTGCAAGAAGTGTTTCCGTGGAGAGTGGGAGTGAGTTCAGTATTGGCTAATGGGGACAAGTTCACAGCTTGGTCCTTGGGCCACCGGGGTAAGGAAGAGGAATGTGTCATCCATCCACTGAACCTGCTCGCTCCAGTACAGACCTGCCCTGCAGAGCAGGCCTTCACAGAGGCCATGAATGGGAGTCAGAGTTCAGAATCTACTGCATCCATCCCGCTGGTTCTTAAATGCGAGGGCAGCTTGGCGTGCCTTTCCAGTGTATCCCAGTGGCATTTTGATTCTCTTGCCTCTATTTTCATTTCCATAATGGGTGACTTCAGAAAGGGCTTAGGAAGACAGTTGATTTTTAAATGCAGATACTTCTTCCCAAACTCCCTGATTCTTGTAGACCTTCCCACCTTTCCTTGGAGTTCTTTGGTAGAGGGTCGCCTAGTGCAGGTCCTCCAGAGGGTCGGGTCCTTCCGCGGGAACTCCTGCACCGGGCGGGAGCACTTGCCTATTACAAGTGACTGCGCTCTCTCCAGCATGTCAGAGCTCACCCTGGGAAATTAGCAACAAAGCCAAGCTGTCTCGTGTGGCTGCTTTGCACTTTCGGAGGGCGGCTGTACTAGACTGAGCTGCAGAGCAGGCACACAAGAGCTGGAGCTGGAGGGAGCCCGAGAGCAGGCGGAGGGAAGGGGAGGCGAGAGGAGGGAGGGAGGGGGCGAGAGGTAAATAGTCAGAAAACCGAAGGAGCTGCTTCTCCTTGGTCTTGACAAGCGCTGCCCTGGCTCGCGGCTCGGTAATACGGGAGTGACCTTTTCTCTGGTGGTATTATGTCTGGCTGGGCAGGGCTCGCCTTCTGCGGCTGAGTACCGGCTCCCTCTGCTCAGCTTGGCTTGCAGCTGGGCAAGTTGTCTGGAGCCTGGACGGAGACACAGCCTCGGACTGCTGTCGCCTAAAAGCAGAACACCTGTGGCTCAGATGCGGTCAGCAGCGTTCCTCGGTGGATCCTAGAGGACCTCATTATTTTAAACTTTAAAAAAAAAATTCCTCCCCCTCTTTTTTTTTCCCCCCCCAAACAATGCTTCTTTTTGACCTTTCCCAAGGAGAAGCGCTACAAAGCAGCCTCTGTGCTCACTGAACGGCCTCCCCTGCATCGCTTCTTAGAGAAGGTAGGTGCAGGGCTGTGCGCACACAGGGGTGCGGGCGCGCAGCTCTGCGGGCGGGCGGACTGGGTGTCTCTCTCCCCGGCCTTCCCTCTGGAGAAGCCCCCAGGTTGCGGTCCGCTCTGCTTGGCAACTTCTACACGGGCTGCAGCTCTGCGAAGAGGCTTTGTGGAAATCAGGGGAGGTTGCATTATTTTTATGGTAAGACAGGCAGTATCGGCGGGTGGGAGGGCACGCAGAGCCGCCTGCTCTGCTGAGAGGGCCCAAGTCAAAGTTCAACCCGAACTGCAGCAGTTCCACCCTGGTCCCGGGGAAGTCCCGGCAGGAGCAGTTTGCCTAGAGGGGTAGCCGGGGCCAGCCCAGTGGCAGGCAGTTCAGTCCTGGGTGGGTTTCCGAAGCCCTCCCCTTACTCGCTGGAATTCCTGACCTCTCTCTTCCGAGAGACCATCTTCTGGTTCTAGCTGGCACTTCTGCCTCTGCCTGCTCTGCAGTAGCTAAAATGTCCCCACCAGAAGGGAAAGTGATTATTTAGAAGAGGATGGGGGGGGGGGGGTTGCTGAGAAATGGCCAGAAGAGCAAGGGTCCCAGAACCAGGCGTCCCTGTCCTAATGGGGTGAGGTTTGAACCGACGCAGCACAGGTCTACCCTGGCTCCCCAGACCGCTGTTCCGAAATCCAAGTCGGATTTATGATCTTTTTCCTACTGAACAGGCTCTGCTATGCTAACGCTGCAAGTGACAGTTTAATCAAATCCATTTGTTACCACGAAGCTCAAAGGGGCCGCTGGGATTTGGGGATCAGGATGGGCAGAGGGAGGGAAGCATGTGGCTTGGCCATCACTCGCACCCCAGGAGCTGGAGTCGCTTCTCATCTGGCTGTCTGTCCTTCCTTCCCCCCCTGCCCTGGCCCAACCTATTCCCCTAGGGGCTTCACCCTCCTGCTCCCAGCGGGGCAGCTGCTGTAGGTCCTCCCAGGAGCCAAACCTAGGAGCACCCTTAGCTCCTCCCTGTGGGCTGGGTACCCTATGCGAAGCTGCTACAACTCCCGCAAGCCTGTCAACTCATGCAGAAAAAGGAGAAAAGTTTTGGTAAGGTTACCATCTAGCTAGCTGCACCGGCTGCGCTCGCTTCTCGGGGCTCGGAAGCTGCCCTGTTCTTCCGTGCTTTTGTGTCTTGCTAAAAACTCCGAAATATTATTGTGGTAACTGCTTGCAATAACTGCTGCTTAAATCAATTAATCTTGCTAGGTGCCACAAATACGGCTACATTCTTGGCCAGTCGTCCCTGGGTGGCTGCAGAGACACAGCCACAAAAGCCTGCAGCCTAAACTCTGCCAGGGATTCTTTGTTAGAGTGTATGTATGTTTCTTATTTTTTTTTTTTTTATTTTGCATGTGAGCTGCATCAAAATTGAACTCAGTCTTGCAAATCTCTTGTTGGCCTTTGCCAAGCGCTAGCACTTTGCTGCCATGGTAACTGTAATTAAACTGATAAGAGTGGAAAAATGTCAGTATCTCTGAGCCTTGCAGCTGCATTGGAGAAAAAGGGAATCAAATTGGTTCCCAGCTCCATGGCTCAAAAAGGGGAGGGGGTGGTGGCAAGATGGGGAGGGGGGCTGGGAGTGGAAGGGGCAGAACTCGGAGTTAAGCAGCTCCAGCTCCGGAGATGGGGACATCTATTTGCATTGTTGTCCCTTAGGGGGCCAGTGAACAGAGGGAAACACCAGCTTTTAGGCCGAATCCAGTTCTCAGGCTGGGGCTGGGGGCTGGGGAGAGGATGGAGATGGGCAGGGGGAGAGAAAATCTTTTGTTTGTACCTCTTGGCAATGGAAGGGCTGCAGTGGCCAAATTCTTTTCATCTGTGTCACTGCTCCCAGCTGCAGACCCTGCCTTCCCCTTTGAGCATCTTCCTGAGGCCGCGCTTCTCTGCCAGCCCCGTTTATGGAGTCCCCCTTCCTGGTCCTTCTCCTAATTCCTTCTCTGTGAATCTTCCAAGGGGGACAAAATGTTTTCCATTCATTCTGTGCAGTTGGTCCCGAAATAGAAAAGGCTGTGTCTAAGTGCTGCAAATCTTTTCTTAAGATTATTTTTGTAAACCCCGGGCATGTTGTGGAGTTGTGGTTACTTTGTTGTGTTAACTACTGAAGCTGAGCTGTGCAGATGAATGGCAGCGAACAAGGGGACATAATGGAGGCAGTGGAGCGTCAGGCTGCCTCACAATGCAATCCAGGCAATTAAAAGCTCACCAGAGTTTAAATGAAATGGTTCTACTTCTTTCTGCACACCACACTGCACAGGCTATTATTTATGTCTTTTTTTTAATTATGATTTCCCTTAAACTGTCAAATAACTCAGACTGGCAGGGTCTCAGAGGCAATAAGAATTTCCCTCAGAACAATTTACATGCCAATCTAAAACTAGTTATGGGTCCTGACGTGCTAGGAGCAACTTGTGAAATGTTTCTCAGCCATACGCCCCTCGCTCTGTCCTTCTGTATGGGGAAGGGAGGCAGCTGACTGCTTTTTGCCTTTGAGGCACATGGCAACGAAGTGACTACAAAATAGTTCTTTTTCTACGATGGTGGTTAACTTGCCTCAGATTAAAAATGAAGAGAGTTCCTTTTCAAGAGAAATGTGATGTTCTCTCAAAGAAGGTACCAGGAGGGAGTGCAAAATAGCGGACTACTTTCATGCCCAAGGCCAGACTGAATGTAAGAGTTTCAAATATTAATTGGCCTCTGAGTGCTAAATTAAAATGTCAATACAACAAAAACATTTTGTGAAGACAAGCAGGCCAGTGATACTTGTGCCAAATGGTAGTACTGTCTGTCTCAGGTACAAAACATTTTGAATAAAGATTACTGACTTCCTAGGCTTGATGGTAGTAACACAACTAGGGGAAAGATAGCTTAACAATAACTAAGGATTTAAGAAAAAAATTTTTTTCAGTTTTGTGGTGTACAAAAATAACAGCTTTTTAAAATTGGGTAATGAGAATAGTCACTCTTAATAGATCTCTGGATATCTTCAGTAATGAAATCCAGAATGTCATTAAGTAAATCAACCCCACCCCCACCCCCACATCCCAGGTCTGTGGTTAAGAGGCACTCGAGGATGTACAATTCTGTAATTAATGAGATTCACTTCTTCTGGAGCCTTTCTAGAGGAGGCTAACTAGTTCTGATCAAATAAACTGATTTGTTAGAAGTTCTAGAGAGTGAGGTTGAGGCTTGCAGTAAAGGGCTATGATAAATCTAGATAGACTCTCAGCTCCCTCAAAGAAAAGGAACAGAAAGCAGGCCACGGGCCAGCCACTTGCTGTGTGGCCTTCTCTGGTGTCTTGCCGAACTGTGCGCATCCTGCAGACAGAACAGTATCCCTGCTTTCTCATCTGTCATCCCTATCCTATTATACTGCCAGAGAAGTGATTTTCTAATGCAAGCTCAACATCATAACCATATTACGTGTAATTCCTCTGTTACTTGTAACGAGAAAAGTTTTTTAGCTGTGAGGGTTCAGTGCCTTGATGTCTCTTCTCAGTGTGATTTAAAAAGAAAAAGATGATGCAGGTAGCAGAGGTGACACCTCCATCATTAGGCATCAGAGGAAACTGAAGAAGGTTTAGCTAATTTGGAGTCGGTAAACACAGTAAATGTGGGAGAGGAAAACCTGGCGTTTCTTCTCTGGAAACTGCCCAGTGCCTGCCGGGGTGGGGGGTGGGGGTTATCCTCCATGCAAGTTTAAAACTCCATGCCTAGGAGAGGGTGCATAAGCTCGCAGCGGGCTCCCTGGTCTGTGAGCAGCCACAGAGCCCAGCACTTAACTGCCATTCCCCTTTGCGAGAGTCTCCTCACCTCTCCTAGGCCTCGCTATCCTGATTTGTAAAATGAGGGAACCTGAAATTAATGCCATCTACCATGTTTATAGTGCTTAAAATGAGTTATTTGATCATTATGAAGCTCCGAGTAGTTGGTTCAGCTTTTTTAAAAACGCTGGTGCTTGATGTTAGGAAGGAGAAGAAATTCAAAGGCGAATATCCTTTCATTGAAAAAATCTCAAGTCCTAAAATCCATAGAGCCTAGCTGGACTCCTTATTTACAATGGAGATTTAGCTTTAAAATATACGTGTCCCTATGACTAGGATACTATGTACATATTTACATATGTATTTTTGTATCATTTTTGTATCATATATATATGCATTCTGTTGTTTTTTTCTTTCCCCTATGAAATCATTAAGTGCATGTTTATGGAAGTAAATGACATAATCTTATACTTGAATTTTACATGAAAGGTGTAGTATATAGGAAGGTAATCTGCCTCTAATAGAGGCACTGACTGATGCCTGTGAGTATAAATACATTTGTTATTTTAGCATAATGAATGCTTTGAAATATTAAGGGCACAGAATGGAGTATTTGAATATAAATACGTAATAGAGGGTCAGCAAGCTTTCTCCTTACTGAACTCTATCCTTAACTCTAGCCAAGTTAAATCGCTTACTTTTAAGATGGTTAGCCAGTTACTCTCATTTTCTCCGTAAAGCTTTGCTGCTCTATGTAGGAAATAGGGGCCCTGTAAAATTATTTAATGTCACTGAACTTCCTGTGCATCATGTCACCTTCTCCGTACAAGACGGATTCATTATTTTTACCACTTCTAATGTGTGCTTTATAAATAATTTCCTAAGAACTTTCTAAAGTTTGAGGCTTTTTGTTTCCAAAATTTCATTTGATTTCAATAGCGCCAACAAAAAAGGAAGTCTGGCACTCCTTGGGAAAGGCGCTATTCAATATTTAAACTGTTTGAGGTCTTTTACATCTTTTGATTCTTTCTCGTCGTCCCAGCTCTCCTCTCTGTTCTGTCTCCTCTAGGTATACAAATGCTCTCAGTCCAGCCAGACACCAAGCCGAAAGGTTGTGCTGGCTGCAACCGAAAGATCAAGGACCGGTATCTCCTAAAGGCACTGGACAAGTACTGGCATGAGGACTGTCTGAAGTGTGCCTGCTGCGACTGCCGCTTGGGAGAGGTGGGCTCCACCCTGTACACTAAAGCTAATCTAATCCTTTGTCGCAGAGACTACTTGAGGTAGGAATTATCCTTGCACACCAGTGATGACTGGATTCCTTTTAAAATACTTTTGTAAGTGTGTGTAGATATATATATAGAGAGAGACATATAAATTTCATTTTTTGATTGCCTCTCCTTACTGCCCGCTTCTACTCCTGAATGATCTTGCCCTGTCGCTCTTCAGATACTACCAGGTGCCTTCTGGGCAGCGATCCCCCTCACAGTGTCGAAGCTTTCCTCTTGGCCCGCTAAGGAGAGGTTATGCCACTGCCACCATGGAAATTGCCTGTTCATGTCAAGGTTGTACTTGGTAGAAATCAGCCAGAAAGTTTGTTTTGTTTTGTTCTGTTTTTATTAGAGCATAATAATATTAATGTAATTTCATAACACTAGACAAGGTAGGTTGGCCATAGCAAAGTGATCCAACTCTGTTTCAGCTTTGTCAGAGAAAGTCAGTGTGAAAATCTGAACTGGCCTTTCTCCATATCTTTACTGTATGCTGGGAGAACTTCCCAGGTGTGTGTGCCTTTCCCCGCTTGGTGTTCTGAATAGTTATGGCAGAGGTGCCAGTGAGTGCCCTTCCACCTCGGTCTGGGCAGCAGCTTTATGGGGAATAACAAAGTCATTGAGGGAGAATGACAGCCACTCTCCAAAATGTAAACATCTGGGCAATTTTAGGGCAATGCAGATGTTCTCGCTTATGCAACCATGAAGCCTACTTGTTTCCTATCATCTACTACTCAGCACATGAACTTCTAGAGAAGAAAAGTTATTTTGCTTTTCAGGGAACTTTGGGACTTGATTCAGTTGCAAATTAGTCTTTATAGAGTAGGATCTCCTAAATGAGGGGACTGATACATGGCATCATTTGAGTTTTCATATTTGATACAATTCATCATTTTTCTGGTGTGACATTAAGTGATTTATTCGGAAATTTTCCCCCACAAAATTGATCAAGTGTCAGTTTAGACATTTGGGGAGGTGTTTTCTAGGAAAATTGGTATTTTGTAGTATCAAATTCAGTTATGTTGAGTCAGTCTATATATATAAATACATCATTTGATGAATGGTAGTTACAAGATGATACTGTTTATCAGATTCTAGTCTTCCCCTTCTGAAAACCACCTCAGCTGTCAGCCTCCTGAGAAATTATGACCACTTGTTTCTACTTCTTGTTCTGAGAACACAAAATAAAAGCAAGGTACCAATAATGGGAAGCGACTCTCACTCTGTAGTCAAGATTTCTCTCATTGTGCTGGCTGAGCTTATCAGATTCAACTTACTGCAGGAATTCTTTTAGAACTCTGCAGTCTGCACTTTCCTCTTTGAAATAAAATATATCCACTGCTCTTTGTAAATTAGAGACTCATTTCCACATAAAGCGTTTGTGTTTGCTTTTCATGACTAAACATTGCAAAGTAGTTTTGTTTTATCCTTAATAATTAAGTCATAGCCTTTTTACTTTTTTTTCTTTTCTTTTTTTTTTTCTACGTTTACATTTGTTCACTATTTCAGTATCTCATGGGGATTTAAGTAGCAACAATTCCAAAACAAGTTAATTAGGTCTAGGCAAGATGGAGGTATTCTGATAAGCAATAAAGATGAAAGTTAACAAACATTTAAAGAAAGCCATTGAACTATATGGATTTTTGTAATCCAAAATATTCATTTCCTAATGAAATTCCTGGGTCATGAATGAGCCAATGTTATTGGTGTCATTATAGTAACTATTATAGAATGTAACCTTAGATTTATTTTTGTTTTATTCTTCCTTATGGTGATAGGAATATGATATTAAACTGGTGTCTTAGAGTCTGAAATGTTTTTTTGAAGAGAATTTCAAAATCGGTTTCATATTGGAAATCTTAGACTTTAAAAAGCTGTTCTTTTGTGAGCTAACGTTTAATTTCTGATAGATGCAAGGTTTTAATACTCATTACCTTATTTAAAAAACATCATGCTCCTAATATCAGCACTGATTACCCCTAAGTATAGTTTCCTCTTAAATTGGTCATTACCACATTAATAGCCAGTTGTTATGTTAACAGCCAGGGGTTGTTAACATTTCAAACTAAGTTGTCAACAGCAAGCTTATCCCTTACTTAAAACTGGGGTTAGTTGTTATAGCTGGACTACTACTTTAGTGCTAGTTTCATCACATTTAAAAATCACATAAGTGAAACCGGAGATTTGGTATGTGTGGAAGAGAGTGTTCTGTGTAACAGATTTGCCGCAGATGTGGTATTTAGTTTTATGTGGAAAGCGTGTATCTCAGTGAAATTGTGTCAAATATTCAACAACATTATGTCTCTGATTGGCAAATGAGTCTTCTTCCATATACCAAATAGACAAATACCATCAAGCCAATTTTATTTACAGATGAATTTTCATCTTTAAATGTGTATTAAAAAGGTGCATTGAGTGGCTGCCGTGTTAGAGGAATTATTTTAGATAACAGATAAATTTAACTAAAGGGAAAGGGAGGAACTCCTAAAATTGTTAATTATTAATGTCCCAAAATCTGTAACATGATGAGACAACAAATAGAGATCTGGGCTTAATTTCCAGAGTTTTAAAAAAATTTTCTTCATTTTCCTCCTAGTTCTGCATGTATCTATTTTATATTTTACATAGCCTCTGCTTAACCATTTAAATCCTATTAAAGAGTGTTTTGGTTTCGGTCTTTGAATATTATGTAATTTATTTGAGGCACCTGCCAACAAACAACAAACAAGCCATAAATAACTTGAGGTTTGCTGTTTTCTGTTTAAATCACCAGACACAGAAATAAGAATATGGAAAATAATAAAGAAAAATACAGTTTACCTGTACTAGTAGATGGTTGATTTTAGGCATTATCAATAATTTTATCATGTTGAGAGAAAAATAAAATGTTTTGTCACCTTGCTTTTAACATCCTAATTAACTTCTTGGGAAAAAAGAAAGAAAACATTTCAAATGCTAGACATGAGTCCAGGAAGTTTTGACATTTTATTTTATCCGACTTTGAGTAGTGATGGTAATGACATTTTTTTTTTTTTTTTACAGGGTCTTTGATTTAGATTTACTTAAGATAATTTCGTAAGGGTTAGACTATAGAAACTATTATTGTGTCCAATCAAAAGAACAATGATTTCTTTCAATTTTTGTTCTCCTTTGTAGCACAGTTAAGTATATTTAAGAAAAAGAAAAGATTCTACAGTTTAGGTACTGAGCTTCAAATATTAGCAGCAGATTTGTTCACTTTCCATTACGGGGCTGGTATAAAATCATTTATTTTTTGTAGGGTATAAATTCACTTACCTAAGGAGAGAAAATTTGCCAGTTTGTAAAGGTGTTCTCAACCTTTGGAAACCCATTAGATAAAGGAACAGAGATACTGATTTTTAAAAACATCATGTATTAACAGTCTGACTTCAACAATGAAAGTTTCCATGGCCATCAACATTAATATGCCAGCACCTAAAATGTATCTGTTAACAATGTATGCAACACATTTTTAACTTTCAATTTTTTAAAGTTGAGTTTAGGACAAATTAGAGGTGGAAGCATCTTTGTGTCTTGAACTAGAGCTTAAAACTAATAGAATCCCTCCATTTGATGAAAAAATCATTGTGTAAAAATAACAGACTTTTAGTAATGATATTTACAGGATTCCAGTGACTACTAAACTATCTCTCATTCTTGTTTCATTTTGGAAAATATGAATAAAATAGCTAATGTGGAATCAGTTTTAGAATTATGATTTTTGTGGCAGACATCAAGTGTTCAGTTCTAGCAGAAGTAATAAAACACACTTCAGCTTGGAAGCAATAAAGACTATTAGAACTTAACCATTCAAATTTTGGGACAGTGTTTGCTTGTGTTTTTGTTTAAGGCTGCAACTTCTTACTTGTGGTATATTTGGAGCGTTAAGCTGTATCTCACCAGAGACCATTCAAAGTTTTTGCTATGCTCTGTGCCACAAGGCTGCTTATAGCTCTTCCTATATGGGAAACGGACAATGTCTGAAAGAAAATTTAATGCAGTTTGCTATTTTTATAAGTGAGGATGATTTGTCTCAAATAAATGCTCCATACAGCTGCCATCTACGAATTTTTTTTTTCATTTGTTTAAAGGAAAGGTGCAGGCAGGAATGAAGGTGAGTAGGTAAACAGGCAGAAAGAGAGAGGCAGAAAGACTTTCTTTCATATAGTTGTTCATCGTGGTTGTTCCCTGGCTGCAGGACTTAAACCTGGTTCCTTGGGATATATGTGGACTGCACTCTGTTGGTGGACCAAACCACTGCTACACTAGGGCTCATCTGTCTACCCAAATAATTTGAAGCTCTATGCTGATTGCAAATTTTGTATGTTTTAGTATAATAATATAATTTTAAAATAGAGAATTAAAATTCAACGGTACATTGAGCATTAATCTAGCTATTTTATTTCACACAGATCAAACATACAATTCTATATAAGGCTAAATTTATATTAGTGCATAATCATGGCCTTAAAAATAAATATGACAATGTTGCCAACAGTATCTATCTTACAATTCTCAGATTTTTTTTTTTTTTTTTTTTTGAGTGTTGAATTCTTTTTTTCCTTTGTCATCTTTTTAGTATTAGGCACTTGGGAATATTTTCCTCCGAAAACAGTGCATCCATTATTATTTGAATAAAATCACTTTTCATTGTTTTAAATTCAAAAAACTTAAGCTTTTATATGAAAGGAAAGGCATTTCAAATAAACTTTTTTTCTAAGAGTTTCCTTTGAGATATTTTTAATGCTTTATTATGGTCATAACTTTTGTCATATTTCAATGTCTAAGTTAATCGTACATGAGTCTATTACATTCCGTGATCTGTTAAAAAATACTGTTATATTTCTTGTAAATTATCATTCTTAGCTTTATAAAAAGTTGAATTTTATGTCTTTTTCTGTTAATCACAGCAAAGCATTTTTAAGCATTTTCATATGTTTACTATTTTATGGACCAGTCCAATCAGGAGTGATAAATTATTTTATACAATACTTTGGGAAATCCCCTCACTTAAAAAAATTTGGTGAGTTCGCACCAAATTTCCTTGGTGACAATTCTTCTGCAACAATTTCTGTTAAAAGCATTCAATCTACATATAGAATTTTCTCTCATCTATAAATTTATATTTAACATCATCCTGTCCTTAAATTCTGGGATGCATCCATTTCAGTGAATGAATAATATAAGTAATTATTTAGTTTTGTGGCTTTGTGTGTCTTTTATCAACTTGAGATATTTTCACTGAATATTTAAAATGAAAAAATGCTTCACTCTTTTATATCTTTACAATTTTCAAAAATCTTTTTGAAAGCATGGAATATTTCAGTCAGGATAGTTTTTACACACAAGATGGATAAGTTAGACATACCTGACTTAGCAGAAAAATATTCTGTTTCTACAAGTATATTTAGGATTAAATGCATCTGGAAGAACTACATTTGAGAATTGCTAAAATTGCTTATTTTGCAATTTTTAAATACATAGACCTCTGGGAAAGAATCTCTATTTTTGGTTGCTTTTAGAGTCTATCAAAGTAAGCCAGCACTTCATTTATAAATTGCCATTAACTTCCGTTTAGTGACTAATAATACATTTTAATTCTGTTTGACTGTATACACATAATTTATTAAGAAATCGCATTTTAAAAGAATGCTAAATGCAGTAATTTTGTAAATGGTTTTGATGGCTTTGCAGAAATAGATTAAGTAATTCAGTTTTCTACTTTACACAAAAAGTATAGTCTAAAAGAAGAATACCAACTGAAATGACCATTGTGTTTTCCTCCACCCTGAATACTGCGAGGCAGTGAAATCTCATTTCAGTATTTGCATTGAAAACATTTCCCAGTTCCTATGAGAATATCTCCTATTCCTCAAAATTATAAACTGCAACCTCATCCCATCTTCTGAAAAAAAAAGTAGTTAACTTTTCTCATATTTATTAATAAATGTTAAATATCAATTGTAAATGCAGTGTAGGATTTTGAAAACAAAGACCCTAAAAATGGATTGGCAATAATCTCTTCAGTTGACCAGGTCTTTCTCTATGGCATCTGCTTTAACCACGTTTCTTTAAAAAGGCATTTTCCTTTGTTTTTATTTTTTTAATTGGTTTATGTCAGCGCAAATTGCTCCCACCAAGACCTGGAATTTCCCCTTAACAAGCATTTAAAAGCTGAAGGTGTGTCTATGCATACTGCACACACAGACTTTAAAATCCATCTCACCTCAGAAGGTGAGTACAAAAGTACCTTTTGTCATAATAGATGAGCCAGATCACCATGGTTTGGCAGGCTTTGAAACTTGTAAAATTCTGATACTTGAGACTAGCTAATGTCTTAGTATTGTAAACTGTAGTACTGACTTATTCTTACAGCATTTTCACCATTCTAAAAGGAAAGATAAGTTTTATAATACTACAGGATGCCCACTTTTATTCCCTTGAGATTTTTATCACCCAATTGTTTTTCTCAGCTCCGATGGAGTTTGATACTGTCTGTTCTATTTCTGCTTCTACCATCGTTAAGATACCTGTTTTAATGATTAACTATACATTTCCCTTTTCAAGGTATGTATCAGGAATTTATTTCTAAGGGAAAGTTTATGTCGTAAAATAAGAAATGTGGCATTTAGAGTTTCATTTCTACTTTAAAGCAGCTTCTTTTGTTTATTGTGGTTGTTTGAACCTTGTCATTGATATTAATGGATAACTTTTCTTGGGAGGAACTAGGAGCTATGCATAACTTCCCATGATGTTCACCAAGCACCCTGGCTGTATTCACACACTACCCACATCAGTCACTATTTGCTTTGGATTTCAGCCCTGTGCTGTCAAAACTTCCTGATAGACATTTTTCTCCTCAAAAACATTTTTACAGTTATGAAAGATTCTAAATTTTTTGCTGTTATTTTCTTCCTTCATAGTGTTAGTTTTCTATGATGCACAAATCTCTGTCTGTGGACTAGTAGTTTTAAAATAAAATCACACTTGAGATAATCATGCTGGAATAGTCAGATCCCTGATTTGAACTTGGAAAATTAACATTAAGCTGTGTGTATTAAGTTACACTCTAACCAGCATGTGTTGTTATGATTCAATTTAATATTAAAAACTCTCCAACTGGGCTACTGGGAAAATAAAAGACTCTTAAGAATTCAAAGACTATTTGCTGAACAGTGCACCAAAGCTATATTAAAGTAAAATTGTTGTTCCTAATGCAGCGAAGCAGCATCTATATTAAAGCTAACCTATTAATAAAAACCAAAAAATCAGTTTAGTAAACAAATAACAGGTATGACAAGGATGAGTAAGGGGGCATGGTACTTCATAAAATGTGTTAATACTAACATTTAAGAGTAATTTAAATGCCTTCAGGAAAAAAAAATTTCCCATCTCAATTATGTGGTGGGATTCCCAGTAGAAAACTTCAAGGGGAAAAGTAAATTTCAGACATTCCCGATATATTCTTGTTTTCTAAAACTTTTAGAACAATATCATTTTTTTTCTTATACCAATTCTAATGGTGACGAATACAATTTTAATACTATTGTATTGTCTTGTTTTTTTTTTTTTTTTAATTTGAAAGTTATTAAATAATGTCCTTGGCTAGATGACTTCTTTTCCATCAAAAAGTAACAGGGTCGAGGTTATTCTACTTGAAAATATCTTATGGCATTGAACATACTGCTTATTTTGTGTTTGTCAACAGCACAATAGAAGTATATTCTGACCAATAGCTACATATTGGGATGAGCAAGATGAGAGACTAGTGCCTGTTCTTTGATCAGATGGGTGGAGCAGAAGCAGAAGAAGAAAATGGGAAAACATAGATAGCTTCTATCCCTAAGTTCAAGTATTCATTTCAATGGGCAGGGCATTTTGTATTTCACAGATGTGAAGGTTATCTATACTGTGAACATAATTTTAAAGCCCATTAAATATTGGATGTGAATATCCCCCAAAGGATAATTTGTGCTTTGGGAGACATAAAAACAATTTTTTAAGTTATTCAATTGCCCTAAAAATTAGAAACTAGTATTTTCTGATTATTAAAAAATAAAATTATAAAGTTTCTGAGCTACAAGCATCTCTTCTTTCCACAAAGCAAGTAGTATTGGCATTCAAGTCTGCATGATTTGCTGTCTAACAGTTACAAACAAAATCTTTAGTCACTTAACAAATATTTGGGGACCTATAGTTCATTCCTATAAGCAATGGAATGTGGAATATTACATTACTCACTGATTTTATGTAATATATAAATAGAAAGTTATTACTGTTTTATTGTGTAAAGAATAAGGTAGTCTGGGAAATTTAGATGAACTTAAGAGCAAGGTATTTCTCATTTTCTACAACTGATATTGTCACCATTGTTAAATTAGGTATATAAAAAATCTTATCCTAATTATGTCCTGTGGAATTAATATAGAGAATGAGAAGAGGTATAATCAGGAAAGATTAGAAAAAATTTTAAAGATGGGAGGTTATGAATAATAAGTAAAAATTGGTGTCTGTAAAAATCCTTTTGTAAGCCAGTAGTTCACTAATCACAGCTGAGCTTGGAGCTTCATAGTTACGTTTTGGATACAGAGTAAGATAGCTAGCTTGGTGAGTTTCATGATGCTTGCCTTGTTCCATCTCTTATCACAGGTACTGGTAAACTATAAATGGAGTTTGCTATTGCTTCCTCTGGCAAAATGTAGCATCCTTGGTCCCCATTTTTCCATTAAACAAATATCATTGTTCTATATGTTCTTGGTACTGTATAAAGATCAAGACCTCAGCACTGAATAAAATGCAAAAATACTCCTCCCCTTGTAGAATGTATACTCCATTAGGGGAAGCAGATGATCAACAAAATATCGAGTACATTAAGGGTTGGTAAGCATTGCAAGGAAAAAGGAGTAGTGTAAGAGATTTACAGAGTTTATTATGATTGAGAGAGAGAGGGAGAGAATATTAGGGTAGACAGGGAAAGACTTGAAGACAGTGAAGGAGCAGCCATGGGGTGTTTATGGGAAGGACATCTGGGTACAGGCAACAGCCAGGGCAAAGAACTTCTCTGCAGTATTTGACATACATCGAGGAAACTCCTATGGCTGGAGTAAGTGAGGACAGAAGAGGCAAGATTAGAGACTGCTGGCCTGCAACTGCTGAGACAGGAATACCCAGGCTTCTGTCAATGGCCCCTCTGGAAGTGGCAGTATTTCCACTGGGAAGTGCTCTCAAGTTTGTTGGGTTAGGCTGTTACAGACTGAATTCCACTTGGGATTACAGAACCCTTCTCATAAATGGAGCAGGATGATTTCTTGTGTATTATTTACAGGTAGTTTTTTGGATGTCTTTTTGTCTGGCCTCAGTGACAACCCTGTGAGATGAAGTAATAGTTGTGAAATGTAAATTTGAACAAGACATCAGGATACGGTCATTTGACTGTTGCTATTTCATAGGTGATGACATTGTTGTAGGCTTGATTTAAGTCTGCATGTCTACGTACATGTACAAACATGTTTAATGGATTAGCTGTACATTACGTATTTGAGCATGAGGCACAAAGGCTTGCTGTCAACGAAACTCGTATGAGTGTAGCAGTTTTGGCAAATGTGTCTTTAAATGCTTTCCTGATCACAATGTAATTGATCTTTTTTTCCATACTTAGGTAACAAAAAATGCAAAACTGAGAATTTTTCTAAAGCTGCCAATTTTCTACTCTTGACTTGGCAATGTTAGTTATTTTAGGTCTGAAGGATAATTTTCTTTGTTATTTTTAAAGTCAAGTTGCATTATTTAATTATTTCTAGTACGAAACATTTAATATCACATATTTGCTCTAATTAGCATAAATATTTCCAAATCCAGCATTTAGAAAAAAATAAATCAAATGTGCATTATTTCAAACACAGTATTTAATCACATTCTTGATGAAATGAGGAAAATGTTTCTTAAATGTTCTGTTTATACTTACATTTCTCACTTCTATCCTAACCCTACCTCACAAATTTCAGTTTTATATCAAGAATAGCCAAGCATTAATTTTACAGACCAAAAGATTAATATTTTTATGACAATGGCAATTGTATGTACAAATGCTTTATTTTTAAAATTCAAGGAAGTTAAAACTTTAGATACAAACAGAAGTACTTGAGCCTATAATTATATTTATAAATATAAATGTAGTTATATAACTATATATCTACATAGAGATATATAGGTGAATAGGTTAGATAGACAGACAAACATATGGATAGATATTCTCAGTCAGCACTCATAATGCTGGGTTTCATCATGGGGAATTGCTGAGAAGCTATGTTAATGTGCCTTGAATCTTACAAAGAGACCCAGCACAGATGGATGATGCACTTTCAAAATGGTGGTCATCTACACTACATGCACAAAGAAATCTAAAACATAGTTTTCAGAAAGATAGGAGAAGGTTGTGGTGAAACGACTTTACAAGTCTTGCTTCTCACTGTCAGCCTGCACATCCTGGGTGGTTTTATTTTTCTCTTCTCATTGCTAGGAGCCCTCCTATTTTCATTAAATGACATATCTGTCGTAATTGCCATCTTGCCTTGGTACACTGGAAGACCTATATTTCTAATCACTGTGATTCTCGCCTTGCAGAGTAGATTGATTGAGTTTGATTTTAAGGAAAAGTCTTTTGATCTTGCCCTGATAGTTTTCTTGCTGCTTAAATAATCTTGTCAATGGTAGTTATTAAACTAACCATTATCTTTGGGATGGAGGTCACGTGTTTATTTGACTGTGTGTGTTAAATGCTTCATCTTCTTGATTAACTGTGGGTTTCTGCAGTGACCTGAGAAAAAACTGTCTGTTCTGAGAAGATTTTAAATTTGAAAAATATTTATTTCTTTTGAGGGTTATCTGTTGAGTGGAAAACAGTCTTTCATTTTTGCCACAACATGGTTTTTTTGTACTATGTTTCTAAAGTCAGAATCACCCTACATTCACAAGTCACAGTCATCTACATTCCTTTTAACAAACACAGTGTGTTTTAAACCATTTCACTGTTTCTCTTTATTTTATCACAATGGAAATTAGCCCTCCCATATCAACACATTTAACCAACACATTAATGACAAGCTAGCCCTATATTCCTACTGTGGTGAGTACATATACTACTCTTTTCAAAAAAAATTGTCTGGAAAAAAAGTCACACAAAACCATTGTAAACTAATTCCTTAAACATCTCCCAAACTGGGTGAGGTTAGATGTTAGAGGCATGTGGCATCGTATAACAGTTGCTAGTCCTCATTTGTCCTAGTCTGGTACATTCCTGTTTTGGGTTCCCAGGCAAGTAACTCAATCTCTCCAGGTGTCAGTTCACTTAGCTGTAAATGGGAGTGTACACACATTCAGAGACTTGTCAGAAGGTGTCAGTGAAACACCATAGGTTAAGTATTGATCACAATGGCTGACACTCCAATGTGAACTTCTGTCTTTAGGAAGAAAGGGTACCCTGTGCTTTGTTAAAGATAAGATAGTTGGAATATCAAACATGAGAAGATTAAAGAAACAGATTCAAATGAAGTTTAAGAATGAATAATAAACAGGGCACCTGGTCAGGTGGAGTTCAGTTTGCTACCTCTGATTGAGTCCAGTCCACTTATATCACAAGGACACTGGGTTTGCATTCCAGCACTGGAGGGAACAACCAATCGGAACAACTAAATTAAAAATAAAAATAACATGCTTCTTCCTCCTTTGTCTGCCTGCCTGCTTGCTCTCCTGCATTCTTGCCTGTGCCTTTCCTTTAAACAAAAACAATTAATATTGAAGACTATGAACTGTAACTACTATAATAAAATTTCTTTCCAACTTTTCATCCACAAAGAAAACTGAAGAAATGCTTACAAACTGGGTGCAGTCATATAGGAGAAAACGTGTATAACTGAAGGGTATTGGAAACTGGAATAGATTGTTAAGATTATAGTAAGTGAATCTGAATGTTTTGAGGAGTTATTTAAGATGCCGTTCTCTTTGTAACTGATGTAATAGTTTTCTGAAAATCTCACACACCTACCCTCTCCACATGTCAGTATGTGGAAGTTCTATGTCCTTGTAAAGCATTATATTTGACATCCCATAAGGTAGAGTTACATAGGAAAGTTTAGCTTGCTTCACTTTTCCTTTATGTCTTAATTTTGCATCTTGTGTTCTTTAGGTGGCAAGGACAATTGAATGCCAATATCTTTTTGCTGATATTCTCTTTACCAGTTTCTCTAAACATTTTTATAATATAGCTTTATTCTTAAGGAAGTATATGTGTGCACCTTCCAGTTAGATATTTCCAAATCATAAATTCATTGTACATTTTTTAAAATAGGAAAATATTTAAAGAATAAGCTATAAAACTGAACTAGAAATGCTCATAACTTTTCATGCATCTCTGGAATTCCAGTACCCCAGTTGGGAGAGGACTGTTATTTTGACGAGGTCTATTATTTCTTAATGGCTTTCTGGGCATCACTGACAGTTGCTTAGTAGAGACCCTGTGAACAGGGACAGGGCTACCAATACTTGGGGGAAAGACTTGTAAAAGAAAAATGTGGTAGTTGCTTGAGAAAAAAGGACTTTCTAAGCTGGAACTATGACTTGCTCTGCTCACTTAATATGCAATCAGGGTTTTCTTTCATGAGAAATGTGACCAGAAAGGTGGACTCTTTTCTAATGCTTTGCCATAGCCCGTGGCAACATGAATAGGAGGCAGGGTTCTCCCCATCCCCAGCACCTCTCCCCACTCAGGACACATGAGCTTTGAAGACTGATAAATGCTAGGAGAACCCCATGTACCAAAGGCAGTGTTTACTGCATGTAATACATATCATTGTTTGTCTCCTGTAGTGAAAAATACTTGTGTCGTGCTGTTAAAATGCACTCCTGACAGACCCGTGCTTGCTATTATAGGGTCCATTGCTTAAAAAAATGATACACTGACAGAAATACAATTTAAGAAAATTTAACACCAAGGGTAGTCAACCATGTAGGCTACTATTAAGGGGCCCAAACTCAAGGCCAGGGGTTTATTTAAAAAAAGAGGCACAGTTTATTTGCTAGTCGCAGACAAAGTTAAAAGAAAAAATAATCGAACTTGAGTTTCCTTGCTCTCTAGCCTATAGAAAATGAATGAAAGCAACAGTTCAATAAGATTTTATTGCAGAAATGTTTAAGTGACACATTTTAAGGATGCCTCGGAATTTTTAAACAGTTATTAACACCACTGCTATGGGGAACAATGTCAGCATTGGGTCCTAGGTACGCCCAAGGTTTTCTCAAAATGTCATCGTAGTTGGCTAATTTGAACCACTTAACTCATTTCATTGTTGTGTGTGTAGCTTGTAAATACATTTGAGAGTGATGGATCAGCAGCACCCACCATCAGTACAATTTAAAATCCCCACTGTTGTCCCAGTAACCTTGTGGGCATAGTTTGGCCATGAAATGCATTGGATGTGTAATAAGGCCTTTTGAAAAGGAGGATGACCAAATATGAGATGCGAAGATGTGACTGTGTATGTTGGATTTCAGTGTAGTACAGAATGTTCTAATGAATAAACTACTGAATGATGATAAAACGTGTTTTTAAGCCATCATATGGCCCTGCTCTGAGGTAAGCAAATTCCATGAATTTAGATGAGATGTATTATCTAATTTTACCATTTTAAAAACAAATCTGCCATCCAGTCATATTCGATGCCAACTGTATACGGATTACATGTTCCTTTGGGAGAAAGGATACAAAAGGAGCGCAATAAATAATATGAGCTTCGAGGAGCTTAACTCAGAAATCAGAGAAATAGGAAAACACATTGTCCTCTGCCTGGAGAATCAAAGATGCTTCATGCATTCTCCACCCTGATGGTCTGTTCTGACAGCCACAGCTTAGTGTGGACCTTGGGAGGGAATCAATTCTTAAGAAAGTGTGTCCCAGGATGATGCGTGGTGTCTGTGCCGATGTCCTCCAGGATGCCGTTGGCCTGAATCTGGCAGTTCTGCACAGGAGGTTGTCTAGGGACAGGGAAGGTGGCCCAGTGTGAAACTGTGCAGACACCAGCTTGGTGCTTTCATTCTGTCTGGGGCTCCCTCAGACCATGGTGTGTCTGCACTCTGTCCATGATGCCTGGTGCACCTTCCAATGCAGCTCTTCAGTTCTTAGGCTTTCTAAGTTGTCTGAAGGAAATAGTAATGAGGGAGGACTACCTTGAAAACTGGAAATTAGGCCATTTCTTGTGAGAGTGAATATGTATCCATTGTATCACCCCACTTGACTTTTTTTTTAGCCCTGCACTTGACTTTGACACTTACTGGTTTGGCCCCTCAAATTTTTTACAGCCTGTATATCAGTGTCTCACCACTAGGCTGTGTTGAGAACATTTTTATAAACAGCTACAAAGAATTCAGTGTCTTACAGATGCTGTTGTGGACTTTGTTTACCATGTCTCACGATGGTCCGCAGACTCAGTGTTGAAATTTCCTTCCAATCTTAGAATAACGAAAGTTCCTAAGACTCTAAATAATTAAGTGTTGCTTTTCTTAAGCTTTTTGAATCACATGTTATTTTTAAACACTTTCCTTCTTTTCTTTGTCTCCCAGGAAGCTCAAACCGAATTTGATTTCTGTTTCCAAAAATATTTTTTCAGAAGCGCATAGTATATTTATACATTCTCCAAACTTTTGTGTTCTTTTACCCTTTTTTTTTTAGTATGCTCTCTAGAGTTATTTAGTTCATTCGAGGCTGTCCTTTGACATCATGAAGGTGAAATAGTTTACATAACTGGAATGGGTGAACAATGGTGGAGGAAAATTGAAGTGATGTCATGGGACCTATTGTGGGACAGGTGCTCCGAAAACTGAGTGGCAGAAATTTAGGGAAGAGAGCATGTGAAGTAATTAATTCTTGCGTATAGACATACATGAAATAAAGGCTTTGAACAGTATTGGGAACAGCATTTGAACTCACAATATGGGATGGTTGTAGCAAATATAACCTTTGTCTTCTTAAATTTTCATCTTGTACTTAATTGACACAAAGTTTATCCATTATTTTAAGGTAAGCAGGTGTTTGCAAATCTTATTTCATAAAGGAATAATCAGTAACGTACTATTTATCATGATACTTTAGTATAAGTAAAACAGGCTGAATAATTATCTTGCCAAGAATGAAGATGGCAATTGCAAACTCAAATGCCTCCAGGCTCCCAAGTCTGGACAGATGAAACAGTGTGGTGACCTGGGGCTTACACCAACCCATCTGAGGGGGACAGGCCTGATGTCTGTCAGTGGGCCATGGGAATCTGAGGCTTATGTTATTGATTTTCCTAGAGGAACCTTACTTTTAGGAGAAATATCTTGATTTAAGGTATGGGTAACTAAATCAAATGGGGTACACAAACCACTAGAAATTAGTTCTTTATCAGAAACCCTAAAATTCTAGTTTCAAATAACTGACCAGGCCCTTTAATTCATACCGTGGGCAGGTGTTTGAAATTGTTTCTTAGCATCCTGAATTCTTGAAGAGGGTACTCACCATATTTGACCACGAATGCAGCAGTTAGATTCCTGAGAGGTTTTAAATCTTTGAAATGAAGGCGTTTCAGTAATTGGAGTGAGTTCACGGCGATGGAGAACTCGGTACTCTGTGAGGAGGGAGGCATCTCCTCCTGAGAAAGGAGCTCTTTCCTTCTTCTTGACTTCACACCCTGACAGTTTCCCTGTGATTGAGCAAAATATTTTCTGGGACCCTCACTATTTCAAAGTTAAGACATTTGAGACCATATACACTTAAACAGGTCTTTCTACCCTGTAATTATTCCACTCTCACCTATCAGTGTTAACTCTAATTTTCACCCATTTCCATTCCTTTCTTCATCCTTATGTTTCTAATGTTACCTGAACTCACTTTTCCTCTGGGAACCTTGTGTCATTGTCAATAATCTTTCCAATGTCCACAATCTTTCAGAAAGTTATTTCCCATAAAAAAATTGTCTTAAATGAGATCCATCCTTCTCTTTCACTGAAATCTACCTCCTCTTGAAAAGCGATGGTTTCCTTTCAACTGCCAACAGGGGCATAGCATTACTTCCTCTTGTAAATCCCATGCTCCAGGAAGCCAAGAAGAGAAGCTGGCATTTTCTTGGGCAATGTCCGCTCACTAACAAAAATGCACCCTCTCATAAAATCTAATTACACTATCTTTTACCCGTCATTTCTGTCTTGCCATAATTCTAGGAGACTTTAAAAAGCTTCATAGCTGACACAGCTGAAACCTAGCCCTAACTTGTTAGAACCTCCTCACCCTGCTGAACATCAGCCCTCCATTCCCAGGGTCTCTTATATCTCCCTCTCCTTAAGAAAAAATACTCCATTGTAGGAGTATTATCCATAATATCATCCTGTCTCACTTGCAATACAACATTTCTTTCCTTTTTTTTTTTTTAATTTTAAAGGAAACGTGCAGGCAGTAATGAAAGTAAACAGAGACAGGCAGGCAGGAAGAGAGAAGAGAAAGAAACATTTATGTTTATTTAGTTTTCACATGCTTTCCCCCCCACACCCAACCCCATCACAGGCTCAAGACTAAAACCCCAGTACCCATGTGGATTGTACTCCTCCAGAGGCAGCTGACCCAACTGTTACTCCACCAGAACTTGCCTGTAACTGCTCTTGATTTCAAGCAGCACTCCATTATGTCTTTCTTTCTGAATCAGTCAAATCTATCGAGTTTCTGTCCTGCCCTGCCTAGCATGAGCTCGGTTGTTGATCATTCGAGACCTCTTCCATCCTCACCGTCACGCCTACCCTGTAGTCTCCATGCTCACCGAGGTCTTAGTCTGCCAAACTGGCATTGCCATGTGCATTATTTTCTCTACCCCTACAGCCTGGCTGCGCACTGATGGAAAGAAGCAAGTGCAGATTGATGCTCCCACACATAATCTGTTTCTCCTGCTATCCAGCCTCAAGGGATGAACCGCCATTTGCACTTGACCGACACTCTTGTCCTCTGTTGAACATTCACAGTCCGCCTTGAAGTCCTTTCTTTGGATAGTCGTCCTTTATTCCCACACTCAGTAGATGCCTTTGCTACCTCCTTCAGTCTTGAGAGAAATCATCCCCTCACCACATTTATTTACATTTCATCTGCTTTCCATGTAGTTTTAACTCCTTCCCTCTCCTCTTTGTGGGTGAGTCAGTCCTTCCCCTTTTAAGGCCAATTCTCTGTTAGTGGCTCCATTCCCTTCAATATCCTGTGCATATTCTTTTAATGAAGTATCTCCACTTAGTATCTTTAATATCTTCTTTTCTATACATTCTTAACCCTCACACTATGAATATAATCAAGACATTCCCATTCTGGAAAGAAAAAACAATTTTATCCCTCAACTATGTGTTGACATTATCCAATTCCACTATTGTACAAATTTTCTAAAAGTATCATCTCCCTTTGCCTTCCATTCTTCCTCAGCCTCATTTACTTCTTGTCTCCTTGTGACCTGGCTTCTATCTCTTAACTACTCTACTGAAACTGCTTTTCTTACTATCCAGTTGCTAAAACCAATGGACATTTTCTTAGGGATGATCTTATAGTTTCTTTCCTCTTTTAATAGTGTCAATGGCACCTTTTTAAAAGCTTTCTGTTATCTTGAATACCATGATGCTACACAGTTCTGATTCTTTTCTGGGTGTTTCATCCCCATCAGACATATATAAAAGAGTAGAGACAAGTACCTAGGAAACACTAATCTTAGTAAGGTTTATCCCGCCCACCACCCCGCCAGGAACTATTATCTGTCTTCATGGTTTTAATTCCCTGCTCATATTGTGATGACTCTTAAATCACTACCTCTTACCCATTACACTCCTTCAAGCCTGATCACTAAGTCTTGCAACTTTCCTGAATGTTACACGGGAAGCTCCAGCACGGGATTTCTAAGATTCTGCTTCTACAGAATGAGCACAACTCTTAATAGTACTTTAACCTCGTGAAGATAACATAAAGTATATAGAAACTAGTTTTATTTATGATTACTGGTATAAAAACTTGAGAGGCATTAGGAACTAGTCTAACAGTATTGAAAATGAGTAACATAGAAGTGGGGAAGATTTCTAGAATACAGGAATGAGCACCAGAACATGTGTCCACCTAATTCATCATCAAACTAAAGGCAGAAACACCACAACGACCACACTATATGCCCAAAAAGCAATTGATAAAACCCAGCAGGTATTGTAAAACTTCAGCTAAAGAGAAATCCAATAAATCAGTTAAATATACTAAGATAATGTACTGAAACCTAGCAGTAAACTTACAAAATATTTAACTCCTGAAATTGTTTCCATTAAAATTAAAAAGCCAGGAGTGTCTAATACGGTCACTTTATTTCATGTTGTTTTAAAGGTTGAGGTAAAAATAGCCCATATAAATAATAAAACAATTATTTTCTTTGCAGATAATTGGGAAAAATAATAAGAAAATTTGGCAAGTAGTTAAACAGAACACAAACAGAATTCACAGTTTTACTGTGTCCCAAAATTACTCATTAGAAAGGAGATGAAAAGAAATTCACTAAGAGTGGTAATAAAAGTTTTAAAATACATAAGCATTCATGTAAAGAAATGTTTTCAGCTAAAAATATTCTTTGTATGTTGACAGATACTGGGTAAATGTAGAAACATTTCTCCTGGACTGAAAGTAGGATGGGTATTGGGAGGGTTTGTTTCAACATTATGAAATAAAGTGAGCAGAAGTGAAGCTCAGACAATAGCAAATATTTCTTGAGACTCTTCCGCTCCAGATACTATACTGGGGGCTGACTGTAGTGATGGAAAAGGAAAAAAAAGACAAAATTCTTTGACTTTGCATATCTACTATGTTTGCATATATTCTATGGGCTGTGGGCTGTGAAAATGCTTGATAGATGTAATCCTATTTCATCTTTGGGAACTGGGATACCCATTTTAGAGACAGACACTGAGGCACAAGATTCCTTAGTTATTTCACTGAGGTTCCCAAGGTAGCTGTTGGTCAGCTAGGATTCAGAGCTGGATGGATGTCTCCAGAATCTGTTCTCACTGCCGTGCACTAGTGTGCAGCGACCTTGGTCATGTGTCACACACATGTAAAAACATGGCAGCCATGCATTTACACAGCAGATCCATTGTGTTTCCAGTTATACTTTTCTGAGCAGAGAAAATGTAGATTATTCTTTCTTTCTTTGGATTCTTTAGCCTCCTGGAAAGCAGCCAAATCATTTCATAATGGTTCCTCTAAATGTATTAGTAAAGTGTGTGTGTGTGTGTGTGTGTGTGTATATATATATATATATATATATATATGCACATGAATATATATACACACACACACCCCTAAATATAAAATTTAATGCTAGAAGAGAAGACATTTTGTTCTCTTAAAAAAAATCCCTATGGAAGTTTATGACCTTTGTAATCAATGCTTGTTTAAAAAACCAGGCTCTAGAGAGCGTTTGGGTCGGAAAAGATCATCTATTTGCAATGATCTATTCTGTCAGGAGTGTGTATAAGTGTAATATACTAGACCTTACCCATGTAATGTATTTCATAGGAATAAAGGCACTATTTTGCTTTTTATTTCAAATCAGTCTTTATTAAGAGTAATTTCTTCTTATATATTCTTTTAGTGAATTTATGTGATTATGGTATTGCTTTGAATTTTTTAGAGTCAGAGCTGAGTCTGGACAAGGTTGAGATGGGTCTTCAACAAAGAGACCACACTGCCCCCTTCCCACGCCTTCCCCCCTTCCCTCTCCCCTCAAACCTTTTAACAGAAGAAATGGGAAGTTATTTTGCATTTACAGTGTTCAAGTAAACAGAATAAAAATAATATTTCTCAAACTTGAGTAGACTTAATGACCTTTTGGGGGAAAAAATCTGGTAGAATCCCCCAGACGTTCAGTGTCCATGAATTTGAGAAAATTGCAGTACTGTTACTTTAGATGGTTACTTAATATTTTCTATTTTATGTTTAACTCAACTCTAAAAGTTCAAAGAAAAGCACAGTCTCTTTTGCTTGGGAAGACTTCTGGGAGATGAGATGGGTGTGAAAGAGGGGGGAGAATACAATTCAGATGCAGGTGCCCCCTACCTGACACTGGAATCCATTCTAATGATCAGTGAGTCTGTGGCTAGCTGAGTTAAGTGTAGAGTCATCACTTGGGACCCCCAGTTAAATTTATATTTTCGATAATTAATGGGTAAATATTGAGTATACGTCTGCCCCATGTACTTTGTAGGAATATTCTGTCTGGCCCTCCTGCATAGGTGTCTGGTTTAGAATAAGGAAGAAATGAATGTCAGTCCGGAGAGCCATCCTGGGTGGAAACAATATTACCAGGTATGTATATGGAGCCAGTGTAAGTCAAGGAACAGATGAGTGAACTGAGGAAAGTAGTTCCTTAAGGAAAAACTGTCTTCCAGGTGTCTGCAGACTACTTTATTAGGAGGAAAGAATGTGCATTTTGTGAATGATGTTCCTACATCTACTTCCAGCTCTAGACTACAGACCACCTGTAGGAGATCATCTGACTCGATTTCCTGTAACTAGCACCTCAGAGAAAGCCTGCAGACAGTGGATGTGCAGTCAATGCGAGCTGGAGGTAGAGAGGAGGGATAGAAGGAAAGACTCAGGAAACTTAAATGACTATAATAAAGTGACAGCATATAGAATAAGAGTAAAAAAGAATAACTGTCGGCTGTTAGGAAAATGGTTTTCAATAAGTTGCGGGGAAGAACTAGAGTAAGAGAGTGCTAGAAGCTGGAAAGGAGATTTAGGAGATGAATTTTAAAAAATAAGGAGCTGCGTTTCCTCACAACAGTCAAACTGGAGGGTGCTGCTCCTTCCAGCCGCTGCTGGTCCAGCCATAGCCATGCTTTTTGTTCCCTGCAAATGGGCAATGCTGGTTAAGAAAAACTCACAGATAGGTGGGCGGACAGGATGAGGCCAATTACAGGTGTCTCAGCTGCTAGTGATAGGCAGATGTGTTGCCACATAAGCCACGTGGAAAGCCATCAAGTACACACTTCACTTGAACCAAGTTTTATAAGTAGACGAAGTTGCCTACCAGGGTCGCAGGGTCCCTTAACTCCATGAGCTTTGCTCCTGGTGGTTATTTCTATGAGACATAGTTCAGTCAGGAGGGGATGTGGGTGGGCAGTCTCATCATCTCTGTGAAACAGCTTCTGCAAGCTTTATTTTTGACTTGCAGTCTCCCGGTGTTAATGCCATTACACAATGAATTCAAATGGGATTTAAAAATCAGGTGGTCCTAATCTAATAGATTTAAGTAAAATTGTTCTATGAAGTCTACTTCCTTGCAAGTGAACAGTGCTAATTTCCAGTTATGTTCCAACTCTTTAATGCATTCATTTCAGGGCATATGAATATTCCATATGAATATTGAGTCAAGGGAAGAGCCTCTATCAGGGAGCTCATCTAGCAAGAAAGAAACAGAGACATAAGCAGGTAGAAATGTTGGCACATCTCTGCAGTCCATGAAAACAGTACTTAAATATCTGAAGGAGGCATTAGTCATTTTGTCTCAGGGAAATTAGAAGGCCTTCAGAGAGCCAGTGACATTTGAGCTGGATATGAAGGAAGTCAGGAAAAGTAGTTTGCCAGGAAGAATAGATTAGTAGGAATTGAACAGCAGGAATACTGGGAGATCAGGCATGATAGTAAAGGGTGAGTGCAGAGAAGAGAGTGAATGTTGAGATGAGGCACAGTTATGGAAGAGAACACAGAAGGGAAGACTGAAGTCCGCTTGGCCCTTTCATGCTTCCTATGTTTATTCCGCAAGCAGTGGGGAGCTATAGAAGCTTATAGGCAGAGGCCATGATTTGGATCTACATTACAGAAAGAAAACTGATTGCAGAGTAGAGTGAGGAGAAGAGAAAAGTAGATTAATAAAAAGGACATTTAATAGGAGGTCATAGCCCAGGGCAGAGAGAAAGACTGCCTGCTAGGAGCAAGTCACAGAGAAGGGAGAAAAGGAAATCTGTCCTTAGGAGAAGTCAGAGAGAGAACTGGGTCTGAGAAGAGGAGGATCAGCCACAGATGATTTGAGACCTCTCATTTGAGGGACTTACTTGTTCTGACATTCATTTTAACATTGAATATGAAGGGAGTGAGTATGCCTTCTGCAGAGGAGAAGGGTGGTATATGTAAGGAGAACCAGGCTTGTCTGCAAAGCCCTGGTGAGTGGAAGGTCTAGGAGAGATTTTTACTTTAAAAAGAAGCACTTTGGAGAGGTCAGGCAGTGAAAAGGAGACTTCAGAGGTGGTCATAGGAACTATCTGAGGTTTATTCTGTTTTACGGAGGCAGAGTCAGCTCTTCTGTGGGCTGTGTGACCCTTTGCATGCGCCATCATTCTGAATTGCATCATGCCTTATTCTCCTTGTCCATAAAATGGGGGAATAAGCAGTCACCTGCCTCATCTGGCATTGCAGGTCAATACCGTCACCGTATAAAATGCTCACAACCATGTCAGGTGTAGAGGTGGGTGGGACAAACATGAGCCCTCCCCACTAACCCTCAGAGATATCACTCTGATGACTTGCGATGTGTCGTCAAAATATAAGTGAGACAAATCTTTTGGCTGATCTGATTTGTCGAGGTTTAATTTTTAAAGAGGATTAGATGTGTAGTTGCTTTTTCCATTAAAAAGGCCTTATAGTCAGTATTAATTTTAGTGTATGGAAATGGATCCTTTGTTTCTTTTCTAAAATAAAGCTTCAGTTTTCCTGGGGTTTTATTCTTGTGGGTTGGTTTATTAAGTTTGAGTGCCAGAAGAGAATTTTTTAATCTTTTTTTTTTTACAAAAACATGGTCTTAGATGTAGGTGCTAACATTGAAGTTAATGCTGACTTATCAAGGCCTCTGGATTGCTCTGTCGTTGGCTAGGTAAGAAAATACCTTTCCCTTGTGTGTTTTTGCTTGCATCTCTTTGTTACCAGATGATCCTACTCTTGTCTGTCATACTTGGATTAAGAGCAGGAGAGGAAATCCAACTAAGAGTGAGCAGAAACTAGGCCACCAGGGTCACCTCAGCATCTCTTATTGACTGCAAGGTCAGAGGTGAGTCACTGTTATCTCTGTTCCTCAGTTTCCCCAGCTATGGAGTGGCTGCTACCTCCCACCTCTCAATAAGTATGGTGAATATGAATTTTTCTATTACAAATGTACAGAAACATTTTTAATCACCAAAAATAAATCTTTGCGATTGGAAAAAAACTTTGTATTTGTGACCTGTAATTACACAGAGAACATTTAGGGATTAATACTTCATTGTCTTGGTAAGAAAACTGAGAGTCAAAAAGTGGTAGAAACAGGCAGAAAGTTCCTCATTCAGGCATCCTCCCTCCCACCCCCCACCTAAAACTCATTGTCAGTTAGGTGCTTTGAATCTGTCAGAAATAGAGCGGAGGAAAAAATACCCAGTAATATCAGCCTGCCAGTCTCGGCTGTCAGGAGTTCCATATGCCATCTGTCACAGGAGGTTTTAGGTTGGAGAGCAGCAAATCCGCAGCTGGGGACTTGAGTTCAGAGCAGAGGTCTCCTCTTCCTCCCCCATGCACACGTGGGGTGGTGGCTAAATAACTAGCCGTTTTCAGGTGTTTTCACTTGATCGAACATCATGAATCTACAACTTCATTGAAAAAGAAAAAAAGAAGAAAAACTTGAAGAGCCAGCATTTTTGAATTGTTGTGAGGGCCCAATCATTTTCATCAAGGGGATGACATGGAGGTGTAGCCTGCAGCACTTCTGACCCTCTGTCTTCCTCTAGCTCATGCTGGGCTGGGAAACATTTCTTGCAGAGAATTAGCAGAGAATCTAGGAGAGAATCTAGCAGAGAATCTTGGAGAGAATCTCAGAGAATCTAGCAGAGAACAGGCAGAGCAGGCAATGAGGGTTTTTCAAAGGGCACAGGTAGACTGAGCCCACCTGCAGGGAGAGGGAAGAAGCAATTAGGCAGTGGAGTAATGGGCTTGGAGGCTCTGCAGTAACCCACTCCTTTCTTAATGTGACTTGATGTAGATGGAGTGCGGGCCCATCAGGTGTGACAAGCCCTGCTGCTCCTGGCGTGGAGTGGCCTCCAGACGGTGATTTGGCGACGTCAATCCAGTCATGCTTGATTTGGACACTTAACGTGGTAAAGCAGGATCTCTCTACCCCCGATCAACTTCTCAATTAGCAAGCTGCCTGGTGTAACGGCCTTGTTTTGCAATCCCTCCGGGCTGTTTCAGGGGTCATTAGGGTGAGAAAACTTGAACAAGGCTCAGACTGAAGCAGGCTGAGGGAGGCAGGCGCCTGCCTCCATGCAGAGAACCCTTTTCAAGTTGTTTGCAGCCATGGATTGATTCTTGGCACATTAAGAAGCTTAAGGCTTCTGTATCTTCTTTAAACTGCCCTCTTATCGCCTTTGCAGCTGACAGGGTTTTTGACAGGCTGAGAGTAAAAGAGGTAACTAGTAGGTTAGAACTTTATTTATACATGTGGACACAGCACAGAGAGACGCATCCACATGGTCACATCTCTCTTCAGTTGCCTTTTCAGGATCTCAATACCAGTAAATATCCACTTCAAACAATTCCAATACCTATTTCTCTATATTCAGTATGTCTGAGTTCAATTTTTATTCTGCTCATTCATGATTTTAAATTGTGATTTATTGAATATTTTCTCTCTTGACCCTAGATAATATTTACATGGATAGTAGATGTTAATATTAGGTTTATGCAATGGGCATGTAACAATAGACGCTGACATAGTTTTAGCTAAATTGGGCTTTATATGTATGATTTGACTAAATGGCTTATGCTCAACTTCAATAGGAAAAAATTAAAATTTCAAGTGCTTTTTTAAGCATAGTTTTTCTTTTTTCTTCACATATTTGCAAAACAATGCATACATACTAATAGCACAGGAAATTATTTTTAGAAAACACCTCCACTTTCAATTATTTGTGGGTTTCACATTTGTCATTTCCCGTTTTGATAACCTGATTTCATACCTAGTTGCTAGTATCACTGTAAGAAAATTAGATGAATGAGTATCACATATGTTAGCAGATTCTGCCTTAATGTCATATTCTTGAACAGATTATCAGTATATATATATTTCATGAGCAGGGTTCCCTAAAGTAGTTGCCTCTATTTCTTAAAGAATGCTAACCTTGTTGACACTGAGCAGAGCTTTATAGGGTTTATAATTTATGCATGGTTCTGGAGATAACTGAACTCGGTGTTCTTTGTAAACTGAAAGTTGGATATATATTGATGTTACACATCCCAATACACACTCTATTTACGAAGAATTTGACATCCAGTCTTAGAAATGTTTAAGGAATAGTTAAAATTCTGGACACTGTGGCATAGCAATTTCTAAGAAGTACTTCAAATAATAAGTCCTAAAGGTGACACAAGAAAGGAAATACTTCAGTAGCTCTCTCTCTTTCTAAAGAAAATACATAACATTCTAAAAATGAAGTCTTTGCTTAAAGTCAGTGCTATGGAAATAAGAACTTGCAGAATGAAAATGCTTTTAAAACTATGCTGAAAACATCCTATGTAGTCGTGAATTATATTGTATAGGTCTGTACAAAAATATAGTCTATAGACTTAGTTATAATTCTTTTTCTATAGCTTTACTACACATATTTGATTTTAATAGTTCTCCATAATACTGTGTTGAGTTTATGCTAATTTATTATAGAAAGCATTAAGCTTGGATAAATTAATACTAAAGATTTATAGCCATTTCTTTCCATAATGCTGTTTTGTCTTTTTATGTCTTTTTGCTTTTGTTGAGTTCTTACTTCAAAAAAGAAGTTGTCTAATCCTACAAATGTTTCCAGGGCATTAATCTGATCATTCTTTTTCTATTCAAAAATTCTTTAAAGAATTCAGAAATTAAAAAAATTCTATTTGAATACATGTATATGTTTATATATGCATATATATATATACATACACATATATTTTAAAAATACTAACCATTGTTGAATAAAAGTTGTATATCTTCCCTTTAAATTGTGTTTTTAGAGAATATTACAGATTCAGCCTGACAACTAAAAAATCAAATTCTCCAGGTTAGCTTTTACCTGAAACATCTGTTACACTTCAACTAGAATAAAGAATCACAGAATTTTAAAATTATACAAAACCCCTTACAGGGTATTTAATTCAATCTACCTATTTAGGTCAAAAAAGGAACTGAAGAGCAGAAAGTTTAAATCTCTGAATTCTAATTGATCTTTGGCTATTACTAGAGTTGCCATTAATTTTCTATCTATTCCAGGACACTTTTGATAAAGAGCACGGCTAATAATTAGACTGGGTCACAGGTATCTATGAAAGATTGCTCTGGGCAAACTAACGTAACACCCGTGCTATTACAGTTAACCCATATAGGATTTCAAAATAGAGTTTTGAGAATGCTTTCTTATAAGAATTTAAGACAAATGTCTCTTAAAGTTTTAAATAGATGAATTTTGAATTTCAGATGTTGAATTTGCTTTGCATGAAATACAAGACCTTATCTTTCTAAAGACAACAAATAAGATTACACAATGTCCCAAATCCTGCTATTTACCTTTAAAAAGTGTAATTAGGTTGTTGGTTCACAGAATAAGATAAAAGACTGAAATAAAATGTGAATCCAGTTCTAGATAATAGGTTCTTATATCAGTTGTCACCTTTGCCCTTCAAAGTACTTTCTCGTTGAAGTCAGTCATACTAATTAATCCTAGAAGAAATGTTGGTCTATTTTAGTGGCTAGCTGCAGGAATAAATAAATACCTTACCTGTACTAGGTAAGCTGTGTGTTTACTTTTTAGAAGCAATCAAGCAATCACAATCACTTTCTTGGATAAGAAACACACTTGAGAGCAGGACTGTGAGCTATTGTGTTGCAGCTGTCTTCGCCTGTGACCCTGGAGTCTTTGGGATTTGAGGGTCTGACAGAAGCGGTGGGTGGCAGGTGGAAATAGGGTAAAACTGACACCTAAAACTATTGAGTGACTTATTTGAAAAAGAGCAAAGATAAGGTCTTTCCCATAAATCATTTCAAATAACTGTTTATAGTAAATGACCATCATCACCTTCCTCTACATGCTTTTTTCCTCTGTTCTTTTTTTCTTTTCTGATGAAAATCTTAGAACTTCAAGTTCATTGGTTATAAGATAGGTAAAAAGATACCTCTCCAGTTTCCAAGTGTGTATACAATGTATGCAAATAAATGTGTGAGGAAGAATGTTAGATGAGAAGAAAACTATGGGCCTCTAAGAGCCTATAAAGTTATCAGAAGACGTCGTTGTTGATTTCAGGAACGTATTACTTTAAAGGTTTCAACCCTGAAAGACCTACGCATTTTCAAGCAGACAAAGCTTTTTGAAACTCATGACAGTACAGATGATCACTTTATAAGTTTTTATAGCTCTTATTACATATATATATATATATATATATGTATCGTATTCCAATTAGCATTTATTGTACTCTGGCTGAATCCAGGGCATAATTTATTTTGAGATCTACCAACAACTTCCTCAGTCCTATCAAGGGAAAAATATGTAGTAACTAAATTACCCATAGTATCTGTAAAATAGTCATAGATTTTATGCTCATATAATTGTAACTAATTTGTCCTTCCCTTAACACAAATTAAAATTTGAGCATAGATGTTGTCATAATTAGACCATATATCCATTTCTTTTATATAAAAAAATCTCTAATTCTAGTTCATAAAGTTATCTTTTTGTTTTACTCTTTTTTCCTACCTCATTATGCTAGTCCTTTCCCTAACTATATCTAAAAATTTGAAAATCTCATCTTTTTTATATCACACTGACAAATAGCATGCTTAAACATATTTGTTGAAGCTACAGAAGATTCTTTTGAGGGCTAAGATTTTAGGATTCTGTGATCTATTGGTACAATTACCATATGTGCCCAGAAGTGTTAGCCTCATCAGTGTTGTAAGGAAAATATTCCATTTTGGGTTTTAAATCACTTCTCCAAGTAGGTTGCTATTCTGACCATAGATACCCGTAACACCTGTTCATGAGGCTTTGGAAAATGGGTATGAAAAGTAACAGTTATTTGTTGAAAGTGTAGTATGTAAACACTGTTTGCAACATAGAATCAGATATGGCAAGATGATGAATCTTAGAGAGGCAGCCATTACCCTCTGTCAGATCAACAACTTGGAGGCTTTTGTCCAGAGTAACCCCCTCTTGTCGCATTTAGAATCACAAAGGGCAGGACTGAGGAAAGGAGATGTGATGAGGAGTTTTGGCTATCATGCCATCTCTAGCACTAAACTGGGGTCAGTACATAGACCTGGGCATGCCCTGCCCGTCCTGGGGCCATAAGACAGGGCCCTAGAGGCTGAGCATCACCTCCGATTCCTTACATGTTGGTCTGTTCTGCCTTGATGGAGCAGAAAAAAAAAAAAAAAAGGAAGTTTAGAAAGAGTTTAACCCTGAGTAAGCCTAAAACTGGAATAATGAGTGGGACTCTGTCATCTCCTGCAGATTCTGGGTGCACTGTGATTCACACTGCTAACATCTGTACTTTATGTCAGAATAAAAGATCTCTAACCTTTACTTTGTTTCTATCTCTAAGAACAGAACACTGGAAGAGAGATTTCTAGGATGAATTTCAGTTAGAAAATTCCACTTCTCCATATGCTTACCTGATAACAAACCTTGTATTTCCAGTAAAGCTGAGTCTGTAGGCCAGCACTGCCCAATAGAAATATAATGCCATCCTCATATTAATTTTCCTAGCTGTCCCACTGAAAAGGAAAAATTTTAAGGGCAAAATTAATTTTTAAACATTTTGTTTAAGTGATGGGTTCAAAAGATGATCGTTCCAATATGTAATCAGTATTTTAAGCTTCCATGAAATACTTTAGTTTTCTATGCCAGGCATTGGAATCTGGAGTGTATAGCACACGTAGGGCATGTTTCCATACAGACGAGTCACACATCAGGTGGTCAGTAGCCACATGTGGCCAGCAGTGACCACACTGTAGACTGTGAGGGAAAGGGCAATTAGCTTGGCCTGAGTGAATAGAGGTAGGAGAGGAACCTGTTTATGGTGAAACTCCAAGGTCAGTACTCAAGTTGTGGAGGGCATTGCTGTTTCACTTTCCTGGACTATCTCAAATCTAAAGCCACCTAATTTGAATCACAGTTCCCAGTTTAGGGTAGATTCTGTGATTGTTTAGGGCAGAGACACCTAGCCGATCATTCACCGAGCTTGACTTGGCTTTCTGGAGTGAGATTTCCCTGTATCACGTTAGTGGGAAACCAGGTTCTCCTAAACTGTTTCCTCAATCTTTCCTTTGCTAAAACGCAGTATTCAGAAACATGGGTGACTGCAGCTTTCACCAGAATCTCTTTCTTCCCCTTTAGCATTTATTTTTCTACTATTTCCACTGTAGCACTAAGTATGGACCTTTCCTTTCCTGTTTAGGAATAGCTGTCTACCTGCCACTGGCTTATCCCCACCGTATTGTTTTTGAAGTGGTTTGGATCCCAAGCTGATAATAAGTCCAACGGATGGTTGGCAGATGCTTAGGGTTTGGACCTCTGTGAGCACCCAGCCTCATGCTGCCGCAGGCTCGGGTGTCTGATTCTGGGAAGGATGGAGTTTTCTCTGCATAGGGAAGCGAACACATTCTGAGGATACTCTTAAATACTGCTGCACCCAATGCAGAGCCTTTGTCAGCCAGGCTGGAGGTCCCTCTTGACCGTCCTGGTGTCTACCTCTGCCTGACTCACTTAGTCCCAGCCTAACCCACCACTCTGATGGGCCATGTTTATTCCTTAAATAAAGCCTGACTCTGACCACCTGCAGGCTTCTACTTCTCCTCCAATATTAGCGTGAGATGCATCTTCTTTTACTCCCATGACCTCTATGCCTCTAAAATGCAGTCTTTCCTCAAAGTCCTTCACACCTCGAGTACAGACCTTTGGGTTCCACCATAAACGGACACATCTTCTTGGCGTTGACAGGACAAGCTCACCACGCAGCCCGCTATCCCTCACTACAGAGCACATCTCCCCTTCTGCCCTCAGCCTGTCCTCAGGAACGTCTCAGCAGCCCGCAGCAACCCTGTGACGTGACTCAGCAAGCGCTCGGCCATGCCTCAGCACATAGTAGGTAGACATCCACTTGTGTCACAAAATGTCACCGATCCTTAACTTGCTGTCTGTGCCACAGCTACAGC
>RJWH01000044.1:1735699-1751334 GCA_004363575.1 Solenodon paradoxus
ATGCGGCATTAAGATCAAAGTGACATCGTTTGTCTGCTCACTGCCCATATTAACAAGGAGAGTTTTGCTCTGACTTCACCCTGCTGACTTCTGTCCGTGCGCAGTTGCTTGAACTTTCTCTGGGTTTGTCCTCTTCTCTTTAACCCAAACAAGACTTGATGGTCATCAAGGAAGGTCACCTGAGTGTGTATCACGGGAGAGTTGTGTGCATTCACCTAGGACCAGTGTCACCTGTACGCAGCATAAGGCCCGCGCACTGAGCGCTTCCCAGGTTCGCAGCTCTCCCCTGTTGCTCTGAGTCTGAAAAGCGCATGTGTCGTCCTAGGCTCTTCGGCGTGACGGGGAATTGCGCCGCCTGCAGCAAGCTCATCCCCGCCTTTGAGATGGTCATGCGCGCCAAGGACAACGTGTATCACCTGGATTGCTTCGCGTGCCAGCTCTGTAACCAGAGGTAAGCAGCCTCCTCACTGGCTTCTACCAAACGGCATTTCAGAGGTGGGAATTATTTATCAGTTCACTTACAGCGATTTTCTGCAAATATTCGTTCACTGCCAGAAAGAAACCACTGAGAAGGGTCTTGCTGCCACACTTTTGAAAGAAATGCATCTTCGAACCAGAGGTGACAGGGAATGGAAGCGCTTCTCTTAACTTTCGGTCTTTTTGCTATTTATTCTGTTCTCTGCTGCTTTTCTTTAAAAAAAAAAACAAATCTATAGTACCATCACTTTTTTGTGCTGTGGCAGGCAAATTTGCACTGAAGCTTCGAGACAGGAATGTGTGGCATGGGTTCTCATTTTTTCATATGTACGGTTGTCCTGTTTCTTGATTTGTTATCTGGAATTGTAACCCTAGTTCATGGGTACTTTTCAAATCTCTTAGGGAACCAGGCCAGAGAGATCACTAATAATAAACCAGTGATCAGCTTCAGAGAGGCAACATTTGAGAATTGAAAGAGAATCTACAAAATGATACTCTAGTCTGAGCTCTGCCACTCTAGATAATCATCTCCGCTATATAATCTTCAGTATGCTACGAACCTCTCAAGTTTGGTTTCCATATACATACAATGAAGATGCTAATGCCTGTTTTGCCGATTTGAAAAGCAAATTCAATGGTTCATATTGTGTACCAGGAATATAATAGGTTCTCAAAAATTAGTTCTTGTATCTTAATATTTAGAACTTACTTTTACCAAATAATATTGTGCTAACTTTGCTTTCATACAAGATAGATATCCTACCAAACGTAGCTATTCTATACTTTGCAATATATAACTTTACCCAGGAAATAATTCAAGAAGTCACCTCACAATATCTTGAGTCTTCCCAACAAATGCTTAGAATACAAGTAAGTAATTCAATCTGTGGTGGCATTTAGCCAGAAATGAGCTGGCAAATGCGGAAGTTGTAATAAGGAGAAGGCTACACTAACCTTCACACACATAGACACACTTCTATGCACATGTTCCTGTAGCCTGTTAGTAAATTTAGGATAGTTTTGTTTACTTGTCACATTTGCTTACAATCCACTTACCTTTATGCAAAAACATTTACTGCTTTTCTACTTATAGCAGCTTACATATTCATAATATGAAATTTAGAAAAAAGAAAAGTATGAAGAATAATATTGTCCCTTGCTTCACTAGTCTAAATTATTTTACTAATTTCATGTAAAACAAGCCTTATCTATCTATCATATATGACAAATTATATATAGCATATACTTTATATTATAAAAGCACAGGTACATAATTAGAAAAATATGTAACAATAAAAGACTTGGATACCAATTATCCTCACACCAGAAATATTAAAACTATACATTCCCTCACATTTGCTCTACCACTAGGGGTTACTACTTTAAAAGAAATCCTTACTACCTTGAGGGATGAAAGATGGAATCTCAGCTGTCATTTTTAATTAGCATTCATTTGAGGACCGTGGCCATTTGGCTTTGTTTTTTGTTTTTTTTTCTGTAAGGAATCTGCTTGTTTATGCCCTTTGTCCTTTTTTTCTAGTAGGGCAGGCTTATTTATTTTATACATGTTCTACACAGAAAATTAAAACATCGTTCAAGTGCTAAACCCAGCCTAAATTCTATTATGATGCAAAGTAATTGTAGGTTGTTAATGCTATTTACAAATCATATATCAATTTTATTTCACGATTGAAATAAAAAGTTGCATTCACAATTAAGTCTGTCTCTTCACTAGAACTCATTCAAGTAAGACACACACTCCTAAATTTTGACTCTAAAACTGTTCACGTTCTTATTGCTGCAAAATACTCTTCTGGTATCATTATTAAAGTACCTAATATATTTCTGTGTTCGCTTCATTTATTACATGCCATAATGGGACTGCATAGCTTTAGTGCTGGTTATGCACAATTAGCATTTAGCTATTGTCCTGTCACTTCAGCTCCTACAAGACAAACTTCTTTAATGCAAGAAGTCAGCTAATCTTCATCAGTCAAGCAAAGCAGACAAATTTTGTTCCCCACTACAGAAGGTTTTCAATATAGGACATTCTCCTTTGATTCACATTGGCTTGGGAAACCCCGTCTGCTTGAGTCCTATGCTATAGGAGCCAATATTTTCAGTAGCCAGGTCATAATTCATTGGCACTTTTTCTTAAGTGAACTTCTTGGACATCTGAAAATGTCATCTTTGACATCTTAAAAATGCTTTTGAATTTTAGTCTTAACTCTTAAAATATCCATACTCTCAAAAGTGCTTCACAACCTAAAACACAAATAAAAAGACTTTAAGAATTAATAGTTCCATGTAGACTCTTTTCCCTTTTTTAGAGGGATGTGGCTAAAAAATGTGAGTCATGAATTTAAAATCTAAAAGTTTCTCTAGTTTTGAAGGAAATCAGAGCAAGTTGATTTCGAGTGTCTTGTACGTTAACTTCAATTTCATTCAGAACTGGAAAATTCTGTGTAAAAGGTTGATTTCTTAAAGGTGAATAAGCCCTTCCTCCTTCAAAATCTATAAAAAATAATCACTTTATAAGAAAGAAATGAAAGCAGATATGTAATGAGTTGCCTCAAGTATGTAGAATTATGTAACGTTTCATTTTCTTTTATTAAAGAACAAAAACTAGACTTTATACTAGGCTCTGTAGAAACAAGATGAATATAATCTCATTTCTCTGAGGTATTCAGAGCTGTAGGATAAACAGGACATCAAAAAAAACTCAGAGGAGAGTATAATTGATGCTAAACAGAGCAGCGTCAAGGAAGAGAGGTCCATCCTTCTGGAATGTCTTAGGCAGCTAAAGCAGCTAAAGGTTACTTACTGGGTGGGTATAGAAGTGTTTCCTGGGGGGACTGGAAAGATAAAACCAGGCAGTAGTGGGGAGAGTGTTTGCCAGGATGCCAGGCATGGAAGTATGAGAGCGTTCAATATACTCTGGCTGGGAAGTAACTTGGTGTCTGAGAGGTTAGATGGGAAACTTGGTTGGTCTATGGAGAAGATAAGAATGGAATAAGGGGCAGGAGATGGTATCTTAAAGATAGAATGCCAGCAAATAATATTTATTAATCATCCATCTCAAGTAGTAGTTCAATTTATGGTATTTCAAAGGGTTAAAGAGACATGAAACTCATGGTGATTGACCTCATCATTGCTGTCCCAATTGGGAACCCTGTTACACATTCATGAGAAAATCTGATAGGCCAAAGTAAATGATACATTAATAAGTGCTTTGAGGACGATCAGAATAAGTAAATGTGGGCAGGGATTATTGGTGGAAGGAATAAAATGACTTTTTAGAACATAAGCAGATAGAAAAAAGGGAGAAATAATTTCTGGCAAGGAAATGGCTTAAAAAGAGGTGAAAAAATGTTCTTAGTAAATAACAATGATAGCAAATTCTTATTTGCTGATCAAACACCAAGCCCTGTTATGTTTATTACATGCTAATTCATTCAATACTCAGAACAACCCAGAAGTAATCGGTAAGTATTTTCTATGTGACCCATAGTACTTATTTTTACAGATGAGAGCACACAATATATTGAAGTAACTTGTCCATGATTACATTTAGAAAAATGGGAGACTCAAGATTCGAACCCAGGTAGCCTGGCTTTATTCTCTGGACTCAGCGCTGGTAGGAAGATTGCCTGTATCAAGATGGGTATTCTATTCTATTTTCTGACAAAGAGGATGTCTATGCGAATAGATACAGTGAAATTAAAGTAAACTAAACTTCAAATAACTTACAGTAGGAGTCAGGGTGTGGGTCATATAACTTGGTATAGAAAAGGCTGTTAGGAATGACGTATAAGGTGACCACTGAGTGTGGAGACAACAGCAGATTTGTTCAGAAGTGTGTTGTGATGGGGAAATGAGTATGTAACTTATTCCTCTTACTGAGAACAAAATACAGTTTCCAAAGGTCTATCTTTTAGTAACTGAGGATGCTAAGTAGAAAAGTAGAAACACTAGAAATGCAGATTGAATTCCCCTTTAAAAAGTATTATTGACATGGAAATTAATTCTAATTGACAATACTAACCTTAGGGAAATAAGGACTAAGTTAACATTTTCATTTCTTAAAAAGGACATTATGAGTGGAGGCTTCTTAGCAGAGAATTTCTATAACATGCTCAAAATTTCTTGAAGTCTCACATTTTTATAAGGGATGATGTACTAATTAGAGTTATTTTCTATACTTTTCAAGTCTTTAAGTTTATATGACTTCAACTACAATTACTCCAAAATATCTAGAAATTGAATCTATTATTCTAGAACATTGAGATTTGATGATTCAAGCATCAGAAGGGGCATAGCTTTATATAGTTTTAATGAAGGCAAAATTAATTGAACTGAGTATGCCATAAGCAAATAGGATTAGATTACAAGGAAGACTATGATTTTGTTTTCAGAAATTTTGGTCTGACCAATTCATCAATTAATATACTGGCTTTTATAGCACTATTTAGTGAATGCTAAATCTCATAAGGGAATGTTATCCCTTGGAAATTAGCCTTTCATACAAAATCAGATTATTTTGATAAGCATCTAATATATGCATTTTTATTTCTCTAATTTCTTCATGTTTCTATAGGAGAATACTAATCTCAGTTTGCACACATCAATCATAATCAGCTCTAAATTATATCTTTTAAAGCTGTTTTGAGTTATGTCTTAAATTTTACACTCCTTATTCTTGACCTTTAAGTATAGATTGAAATGCACAGAAAATGTACTTTGTCCAATTGACAACATATTAGTAACAGCATTTCAGGTAGCATTATTTTAGATGAATTCCATTAATACTCTCAACATCTTGTTAAATGAACAGTGGACTTTGTATACTTATTTGGAGAATCACAGTTATAGCTCAAACCTGTATGATTTGGGAGCCCACTTGCTTTACTGCCTCCAGGTAAACACAGAGACCTGAATCCAAAGAGCTCCAGCCTCTTTTCTTCCTCTACCACATACATTCTAGCAATGGAGCCTTGGGCCAGATGTTTTTTAATTCTGCAAAAGAACCCTTAGATTTTCATCTGAAAAAAGCAATGATAATATTTACTTTCTTGAGTGAATATAAGGAGTACATGTAATTTTCTATACCCGTTCTTAGGTAAGTTCTTTCTCTAAGGTGTCTACTTTAACTATCTACATTCCCAACACTGACGTGAACTCTGTATGTTTATCACAGACTTACAAAACTTATCTTACAGAGATGAAAAGCTGACATTTCATCACCAACATCCTAAATTGAAGCTGAGATTTGAACCCTAACACTCCACTATGCCTGTCGGCCTTCCATGCATTCTTACTTGCACATCCCTAGGATCCATGAGACAGTTCACCCATAGCTCTAGCGCACGGAAGGCTGTCCCTCGTCCAGCACCGGTAGACATGGGGCAGGGCCTAGCACTAGACCCTCAGGCTCACTGCTTTCATTTTCTAATACCCCGAGTTTATTAATCTACAAATAAAAAATATCTAGGTATGCCCTACTAGAACAGCAGTTAGGTCAGTTGCCTCCAAAGGAGCAAGCCACATACCCCTAGGCTCAAGTCCCGGGTCCAGGGGAAACAACCAGTATAAACAACTAAATAAAAATGTTTCTTCCTCCTCTTCCTACTGCCTGTCTGTCTACTTGCCTTCATTCCTGCCTGTACCTTACCTTTTTAAAAACAAAAATTTTTTTTAAAGAAAAGATGCAGGCAGGAATGAGAGTGAGTAGGCAAACAGGCAGGAAGACAGAAGCAGAAGCACTTTATTTTTATTTAGTTGTTCACATCAGTTGTTTCCCTCGGCCCTGGATCTTGGGTCTTGAACCCGGGACCTTGAGATACATGTAGGACTGCTGCTCCACCCTGTACCTTTCCTTTAAAGAAAAAAAAAAAAAAAAAGAATTTTCTGAATTTCCATACCTCTGAAGGTAAGAATGACAAGTCATGGTGACAACAAAAACCACAGTTTTGATTGCTAACAGATTTTTGGATTTGTTTAAAAAGCAGATGAAAGTTTCAGACAACATGACATTGAAATATGTGCTCACACTAAGAACAGGTATACAAGACTACGCATATCTCTAAGTAACATTACCTAGAAACAGGAGGGTTTTTTTTTAATTTGCTTACTTTTCATGTGAAATTTTTTGATTTTTATGATTAGCTTAGTTCAAAGTAATTTCAACAGTAACATCAGTGGTAATTTTTAATAGTAAATATATTCTATATAATTTCACATAAAAGATAAGTACCTAACGAGGCCTCTGTCTAGCAAAAGAACTCTCACTCAATATATTTAGTGATCTTGATAATATATTAACACTGGCTCATTCAAACACCATTTCTTAAGCTTAATATTTAAATTGTATAGTTTGCAGCTATTGAAAAGAAGATGTGCTTTCAGTCCAAACTTGAATGTTCATTGCTTCTAATAGCTGTGACCACTAACATCTCCAGGATTTCAAGATCAGCTCATAGTCTGACTTTCAATCAACATCATCAGCAGGCAGTAATCCTGGGGAAAAAAAGTAAATGCCACAAATAAACAGACCAATTTTCTTTTAAGAGGAAAGCTAATTCTTTTCAATCTACTTTTTTTATTACACTATTTTCCCTTCTATCTACTTAGCTAGAATAAGGATAAATTTCCAGAGCTACCCAGTTGGAAAATAAATAGGTTCACTGTTTGTCTAGCATTCCAATCTTCGCAAATGTAAATCAGTCCAACCGCTCCTCATTTAAACCTTCAGCTTGACGAAACATTAAAGGGTGGCTTTCACTACGCCCTTTAATCTCCCTGCTAAGATTCCTGCTTGAACATCATTCGAAATTGACTATCTGATAAAGAGAGACAACTATGGAAGGTTAGTAAGGTCAACTTGTATAATTTCAAGTAGTTTTACTGGGTCAACTCTACCAGACACTGCTGTTTGAAGGTTAAATTGTTACAATTAAAAATATATACAGATCTCCCCAGAGTTACTTTATTGTTAAATGTACTGGAAACAGCACAAGCATTTATTTCTGACCTTAATGGTGTCCAAAGTGACACCACTGGGAAGTTATACAAAAGGAGCACTTATTAAAAGCATTGCAGTCTTGCACGTTAAATAATACTTTATGGAATAAAATACATAATTAGTAATAAACACTAGTTTATTAAGGTGTTCATTCAAGTTTGATGGGAAAAGCTCTAAGAAATGGCATTTATGATTTCAGAGTTGAACTTGCCACCAACAGAGACATTAGAGTTTGATACTAAAACAACTTCCTCTTCAGAATGATCACTTCTGGGTTACTAGAATTTAATCACATTTTAATAAGCAAGTAAAAGGAAGCTTTAAATTAGAAGTTTTAAAATGGACTATTTTGATTCTTTTAAATGTCTTTTTAAAAAATGGATAAATGGCATAATCACTTCAGTGAATTATTAACACGCTGAATGATTGTAAATATTTTAATGAGTATAAAGATCAGTCCTTTTTTTCAGTGTGATTTTTAAACATCATCTTTGCTGCCCAAGGCATTTTCCTCATTATTCCTATGATTTTTATATGTAAAAGTAGAGTTTCGAATTTTGTCTAGAGTGTTTCCTTAAATGAACTAAATGGTTTAATTTTTATCATAATGACAATTTTCTAAGCCAAGCATTCACATTCAAGGAGTTATGTGAAACAGGAAAACAAATCTCAAAATCTACAGACCAGAGTGAAGTAAGTGGTCTTTAACACATTGTTTTCATATTTTCAGATTTTGTGTTGGAGACAAATTTTTCCTGAAGAATAACATGATCCTCTGCCAGACAGACTACGAGGAAGGTTTAATGAAAGAAGGCTATGCACCCCAGGTTCGCTGATCTATCCACATCACCCCATTAAGAATACAAAGCACTACATTCTTTTATCTTTTTTGCTCCACATGTATATAAGAATTGACACAGGAACCTACTGAATAGCGTAGATATAGGAAAGCAGGATGGTTACATGGGATAAAAAGGCGGACTGCATCTGTATGTAGTGAAATTGCCCCAGTTCAGAGTTGAATGTTTATTATTAAAAAAAAAAAAAGTAATGTACATATGGCTGGATTTTTTTGCTTGCTATTTGTTTTTGTGTCACTTGGCATGAGATGTTTATTTTGGACTATTGTATATAATGTATTGTAAAATTTGAAGCACAAATGTAATACAGTTTTATTGTGTTACCATTTGTGTTCTGTTTGCTTCTTTGTATTGTTGCATTTAGTACAATCAGTGTTTAAACTTACTGTATATTTATGCTTTCTGTATCTACCAGCTATTTTAAATGAGCTGTAACTTTCTAGTAAAGAATTGAAGAGCAAATCTCACTAATGATACACGTATATAAAGCAAGTCTATCAACATTAAAAATACTAAAAAATAAAGACACATAAAGCATTTTCGCAACATCGACTATTATTGTCACTAGGATTTAGATTCTCTCCGTGTTCTCATTACAACCCCCTATTTTCAGGGGGTTAAAGATCAGCTTTAAAAAATGCACACAAATTTCATCTGAAAGCACTTTCATTTTATACCAACGTGAAAAGTGCCATTTTTAGGATAACTTTAAAGCTTAGCAGTTATCCTTTTACTATCCTGTTTTTGTGTTCTTTACCTTTACAATGGCTTTGTGTGGTTTTTGTTTTTGTTTTTTCCAGCCATTCACCTCTTTTATGAATGAGTGCCTTTGGGTATCAAGTAAAATTTTTCCAAAGGGTTACCTTATTGATAATGTTGTGACAATTATGTGATCATTTAAAAATGATAAAAATTACATTTCCTACACAAATTTTTCCCAGACATCCCTGTAAGAGTTAAAGGCTCCATAAGTTAATGGCATGATAAATTCCGGCACTAAAGAAGAGTTTGAGTGTGAATCCACTGAAGCCACGAAAATATACACTGAAACTATGATATTTGTGTAGTGAGGTTACTTTTGATCAGAGTACCATATGCTAACAGAATCTTCTAGAAGAGAAAAGGGTTGATTAAAAAGAGAGAGAGAGAGAGAGAGAGAGAGAGAGAGAGAGAGAGAGAGAGAGAGAGAGAGAGAGAGAAAGAGAAAGAGAGAGAGCCCCTGTTCAGAGATATCACACTTAGGGTAAAATCTGTCATTTCATTTTTTAAAGGTGAAATAATATCCCCTTACCTACATGATAGCTGATAAAAAGTAGAAATGATGGGGACTTACTAAATGACAATTAAGGAAATTAAAATGATACTGTGATCCCCTCTTCTGAGTTCTCATACTTTACTTCTCTGCTTCTGCTCCCTATCACAGAACTACTTTTCAACAAATCTAATTTCACACAGGCACAATGAAGCATATTTTTACTAGAGCAAATTTACTTCTGTGGTTTTTTTTTTTTTTTCCCCTTGATCACTTGTATAGGAAATGATATTTCCCAGTGTTATTTGCATTCATATTTTGTCCTGCCAATAAATGCATTGCAGATGAAAATTAAATGTGATACCTGAATTCTTGGTTTGGGGCCAAAATATTAAGCTGAAAATAATGCCGGTGTGGATTTAGCTATTTTAAAGCGAAGTTTTCTTATGAACAGGCATGTGAATCTAGATATTGCCTGTCCTTCTGAAGAAAATAATTCTGTAAAAAGTGAATTAATGACATGTATTTTTTACAAATGTTTCCTTGTAAAGAGTGTTTGAGTCACCTGTCCCCCAAATTTGAAGAAATTTTAAAGAGTTTCCAAAAGTGATACTTAGGGCCCATAAAATAACCGCTATTTTAGACTTAGAGTCTCGCATTTGTTTCATGAGAAGACTAAACAGACAAATCCCAAAAATAAACTCAAACAAAACTGAGCAAATGGGAGGGAGAGAGGAAGACACGGTCCCATATGTGACCAATAGCTGTTTGAAATTCACATGGATGTGAAATTGTAATTGTATTTTTTTAATATTTTTTAAGTTTTAAGCATTTTGCATATATTCATCAATATGTCAAAAGACTGGTAGATTGGGCGCAAACCTCTTGCTTCCTACAGCTGTTCACCTTCCCCTGTCACCCAGACCAAATGTGTCTATTACTACCTTTTCATCTCCTTCATCCTTTGGGAATTAAATCTTAGGCTTTTTTTATTTTTTTTTAATATTCAGCTGAATTAAAGATTAAGGCCTTACTCTCTTGAGATTATCTTTAATCTTCATGAAATCGTGAAAAAAGGCAGAGGCCCTATGACAGCTAGTTGCCCATAAATTGTAGCATTTGTGACCAGAATTCCTAAGCTAATTGTCTTGACTACTCCAAACCCCTGAGTTGTCAGATTTCCTCTTTGTGTTGTGCAACACTGATGTCACTTGGCTTGTCATCCTGGACCTCCAGTAGGATACCTCCAGTGAGTGTTGGCTGCTCAACGTGGAAACTCCTTGCTGGTGCATCTCTAAAACCTGCACAGGATGATGCACCTCCATCCACAGGTGCTGGCGAGCTTCAGCCGACCTGTGTTTGTAATTTCACTTTCATCTTGCTTAATAAATATCTGCTGGAATCTTTCATTCACTTTTTACTTTTGGATTTATGTTATTGATTCAAGGGGTGCTACACTGCAATTATACTTAATTGGCTAAACTGGGGATGGTATCTAGAAAACGTACCTCAAGTTCATGAAAAAGGAAAAAAGTGTTCAGGACATTTACTTTCGAAAGGTGAATCAAAACAAGCAGAGACAGATCATCTCAAATGCTTTCTCCAAATGTTACATTTCAGATCTCTGAGCTAGATAGTATACTGCTCTTTTCTTTTGCAGGGAAAAAATCAAACTCAAAAATGAAGGTAGCAATTGCTGGATATAATTGTGCACATTTACACAGATTTTAAGGGATCGTTCTGAAAGCAACAATCGCTGTCAGACTAAATTTCAAATTTCTACTTTCCTCTAGAATAAATTAAAACAGAAAGCTTAACGAAACTGCACATTTTCCAAGAAGAGTGTTAGGTCTGAGTTGACACACCCACGGTGCTGAAAATGGCACCTGGAACAGGACACGCCCCACATAAATGGCTTCCTTCTAACTGTCACCCAGACACACCCTGTCTGAGGAGCCACTTACACAGGTTCGTAGAAATGATCTAGGCCGAACATGGTTAGTGTTCACTCCAGAAAGTAACAAAAACAATCTACATGTTTACTATAAGAGGCCATTAGCACAGAATGCAATTTTAGCCAAGGCCTTTTGGTTATTTTTCTTTAAAACACCATTACAGGTATTTCTTCAATGTGATTTAACTGCAGTTTAAGGCAACAGGAAGTGAGACTTTAATACAACCATGAATTCAATGGACATTTACTGAGGCCCTACTATGTGACAGCTGCCCTGGTGCTCAGCAACTGTTGAGTAGGTTTAGGTAACTTGAGAGTTCAGGTCACTTAAAGGTATCTCTGCCCTGGTTCCCACTCATCCTAAACCTAGTAATTAGCACACAAAACGAATTTCATCTCCTACCTATTCAGCCTGTCATTGGTATGAAAGCCCCAGAAAATATCTCAAGTAATCAATGTGTTCAGAGAATTATCTCACACAAATTACTCATTAACTCAATAGCGCATAATAAAAAAGAACATCAGTTAATTAATGAGTCACCCTCAGATCACTGAGATTACAATAGAGCTCTGCTGGAACACTGGTTATAAATGAAGCTGCCTCTCTTATGTCATTGTTTGCAATTGGCCCATTATTTGCTGAAAGCAGTGTCATATCTAATATATGCCTATAGGTAATTGTGTGATTAGTATAATAAGTAAAGAATTCAGAAAGTTACTGCTTTCAAGACCTTACAAATGGTCAGAAAAATAAAGAAAATGCGCACCTTAACATAGCGTTCTTTGAAGCTAAGCTATTAACAGCATTGTCTTCCTAAAGGTATACTTCTTACACATGCATAATTGAGATATCAGACATCCACACTGCATATTGTAAGTATTAGCTGTTAAAAGTAAATCTTAAATGCTTTTGAATACACCTAATTTAGTCTCAGTCATTTCACAAAGACTAAAATATGTTATGACTGTACTTGAAAACATTTGGTACCCAAAGGACAATTTTTTGCTTTTGGTGGGGCATATTGAAGAGGGTGTGTGAGGACTGATAGCAATAAGGAAAAAGATGAAAAGAAACACCCAATTTTACCTACAAAGACCAACGAAGTCTTCCAACTATCTTGGTAAATGCCATTCCAGTAAGCTTATAGAATAATTATAACAGTTCCCTGAGGTAAGTAAGAAACATCTGCTGGTACCACATGGCAGGTGTTAACAATTACACATACTGAAAATTTTTTAAATGTTTTTAATTAAAAGAATTCCATTTTCTGAAAAGGAAAATATGTTGAATTCAAAGCTACTCCTGTTTTGAGTGTGCAGTTCACGTAATGCACACAATTGTAAAGCCCGAATCATCTTGGATCAACTCAGTTTTGTGTGTGGTTCAGATCACTGCAATCAAAAGAGAACTGGAATTCATTGCACTTTTTACCCAATTGGTATTCTGGACTGAGGAGCTGCATACTCATGAAATTGGTATAGCAGAGATGATTACAGAATATTTTGACTTTATTGGCAAGGTGGTTGCCATTAACTACACCAAATTTAATGGACATGGACAAAGGAAAATGGAAGCAGGAGACATTCAGGTAACAGAGGATTCAGATCTTTTTTAACCCTGCTTCTAAGGAAGACTTTAAATCACTAAAAATATAACAGTCCATTTGTAATTTGCCACATTATCATATGGTCCATTTTTAACACTTTTTAATAATCGCTAACATTTGCTGAACACTTAAGAGGGACTGGGCTGTTTTCCATGCTCCTGTAACTCCCATGACACCCTTGTAACATAGCTACTGTTCATCCTCTTTTACAGATTTCACTAGAAATACAGAAGTTACTTAACTTGCCCAAAGGTCACACAACCAGCAAGGAGAGGAATTAAGCAGGGGTTTTCTATCTTTGGTACTTAACTGCTGGGTGATATATCTCTTTCAAGGTTGTCATCATTATTATCACTATTATTTTCCAGTCAAGAATGATAAGCTATCTGTGCTTACGTGGCACTTCCAAACATTTTAGAGTCAATGTCATCTTTGAAGATGAAAATTAAGAATGGGAGTGATCCTGTTTTCTCAGATACAGTCTACTCAGGAGCTCTTTCTTCTATCCACACCACGAAGGAATTTATTTCAGCCAGCAAAGCCAAGAGACGGTGAGTATAAGATCCTGGGGTGGTGGTATCGGGGAAGCATTGTAATGGTCAGAGATGGGGGTAGCGGGTCTGCATTGGGGAAAACACGCAAGGCAGTGAGGCTACAGCAGGCCCAGAAGTCAAGATAATGAAATTAGTGTGCTACCTGTATTTGATATTTTATAAGTTGCTCGTCTAGGATGGAAGGAAAACCAAAGGTCAGAATAGCAAACTGTGTCAAGCTATTAGTTCACTGGTCTCCAAGCACACAGGCTGTAAAGGACTCTGGGTCCAGGGCAGCTGCCCAACAGCTGAGACCCTTTCGTCTCACAATTACACGGGTAATTCAGGCTGAAGCAACAGAGAGCAGACACTCCAGAGTAAAATGCAATTGTTTACATCCTCGTATTACTACAGAAAAATCTTCCAGTCTTCCTCCACTGCAAGCTGCCGCCATTACAGCCACTTCCTTATAATTGATCCGAAATCATTTCCAATTGAGGGACTGTAATGAGAACTTCCTCATACAAGAGTTTCCTCCTCACATTTTCAATCTATGATTAGTCCATAAACTGAAGAGCTTAAAGCTGTGATTACACATGACAACGTGACTTGTTAAAATATCTAAGAATATCCAGCTTTTCACAGCCAAATCTGGTGGAGCTGGGAGGTTGTCTAAAAGTTGACCCATAATTCCTATATCCCTTCTGACAGTTTCCTTAATTGAATGAGACTAGGTGCTTTCAGCAAAGACAAGAAACCACATTTTAGGTAGTTATTGGCACATGAAAAGAAAATAAGGGATTAAATGTATCACCTGGAAATGGCCGGGTAACTGAAAAAAAAATCACTGGGCCCTTAACAAGTGTGGTGTCACACAGGCATTTCTAAATGCTTTCTGCCCGAGAGATTTTGGTGGATGAAATATAATGCTTACCACCACTCTTCAGTCTTTGTTTAACATCCAATTTATTAAACATACAACTTTAATGCAATCTCTCTAAATATTTGTACACCATTTAAACAGCTAATAAACCAAAACTGGTAAAGTTCATAAATCAGAATTAACCATTTAAACATTGATTAGACTCAGTGAAATTCTTTTACACATTTCAATAGACTCTCCTCTAATAAGCTTCAAGCACTTTAGAAACAGAAATTCTCATGATGTGTCAAAATGTATTTTTAAAAAAGAATCTGCATTGCTCCAGAAAGTATGCGTTTTTCCTACGTTTTGCAGCACATCCTTCTAATGTCGCATTAGGAAGAGTTCTGTATAAAGTCAGAGGGAGAGTCTACCTTGAGATGCTGCTCCCCACACACACAGACCGCATCCTGGTGTCAACAGAGACCAGGAGAACTGAGGATTGGGGGACCTGAGGTGCCACAAGGAAGGTGATCATAAACATGGGAAAAGGCAGGAAGAGTCTGGTCACAGTGTCCCTGAACTGCTGCCTGCCCGGGCACTGGGACCTGAGGTGGGCAGAGGGGTGCTGTTTGGCAGACATTAGGACTCTGAGGACCAAGAACACAGCCAACAGGGGATGTGCACACAGACCTGCCAGATGGATTTGCCTTTTGAACCAAAAAAAAATAAAGGAGGAGTAAGAGGCCAGACTTCTAAGAGAAGTGAGGCTGGGCACCCTTCTGTGTGGCACAGCACACTGTGTGGACACCACACTGAAGTGGGGTCAGAGGGTGGCAACCATCAGTGTCTTGGGTTCATCCACGAGTCTGTCCCATGGCCACCACGCAGCACTCCCTTGGGAGGCAGCAGGTACTGAGACTGCAAACCCTGCATGGAGACTGGCTGCACTCCTGGCAGCTGCTCTGTGTGTGGACCTTAGGTTGGTAGGTACAGCACCGCAGTGGTTCTCCCGGGGAGAACAGCAGACAGGCCCTGCAGGCCCAAGGAACTGCTGTCCCTCTCCACC